>JALIZH010011384.1:0-20728 GCA_030522465.1 Rhipicephalus appendiculatus
GAGTACTGCTGATAGTCTTTGTGGGCGGAAACCGAATACAGTAATAGAAACGCGCGTGGCAATATCCTTACCGTAAAATCAACTGTCCCATGGGCCGTAAAATCAACGAACAAATCGGCCTTCTTCGGTCCGTGGGTTACCCTATGCATGTGCTTGTCAACGTAGCGGAGGGCCTTCTCAAGTTTAACTCGTCAAAAAAGACTCCAGCCAGCCAGCTCCCAGCTGATACGGGAAAAGTCTCAGTCATACCGTATATCCACGCGTTACCACACCGACTAAAGAGGACGCGGCCCCCGTTGAAGCGGCTCACCTGAAGCCTCCATACACTCAGCGCAGCCTGTCGGAAAAATGCGAGGCGCGTCTCCGTGTTCGGCGGGGAGACTACGTGGCGGAGGCGGAGCGTCGGTGCACCTAACCTATTTTTAACACCGTGGTTTGAAGCTAGCAGTCCGAAGATGGCAGGAAGCTATCTACCTGTCCTACTTGTCCGCCTCGGTGGATCAGTGGCTAGGGTGCTCGGCTGCTGACCCGAAGGTCGCGGGTTCGATCCCGGCCGCGGCAGTCGCATTTCGATGGAGGCGAAATGGTAGAGGCCCGTGTACTGTGCGATGTCAGTGCACGTTAAAGAACACCAGATGGTCGAAATTTCCGGAGCCCTCCACTACGTCGTCTCTCATAATCATATCGTGGTTTTGGGACGTAAAACCCCACATATTATTATTACCTGTCCTACTGTTATTGGCGACGGCCGTCGAAAGAAAAATTTGAGGACGCTTGAGCTTCGCCTTCAGAGCAGGTCGCGATAGCGTATTCGGGCCTCTTGCTGTCATGAGTAAAGGGGCACAAATCACGTGCCGAATGTCTTCGAGTGGCGATAGTGTGCCGAGCCACGGAAAAGTACCTGATGGTGTGCAATACTGCCATGTCCGCGCACGTGATTCATCAGCGAAGGGCGCTGGGCACGAGACCCGAGCCATAATGGAAAAACTCAAGAAGAAGAGACGGAATTGTTCGGTGAAGCGCCGCAGGAAGAAAGTGGAAGAAGTCAGCGTCGCACTCGCGGCGAGCAGCAGGGCGCTCGGATCTGAAGGCAGCAGCATGGGCTCGGAAAGTGGCCGTCGACCTGGGTAGGTGACCAGCGAGGCTCCCCGGGTTTGCAGCGGCCTCGCCACTGCAGTCACCGACGCACCAGCAGCACTTCGCTTTCTTGACCGGACGGCAGCCAACCACTCTACAATCCCCGGAGCGCCAGGTCGTCGGTTGGATCGGGCGTCAAGGAGCCGAGGCCCGTACAGCTAGGCCTAACCTTTCAAGTCCGACGACGAACGTGACGGCGACCGGAGTACGAGCACTGGAGACAATCAGCTCGGATTCCGATTGACGAACACTACGGTGAGACGTCTCCAAGTACTTCAGCGACGGGAAACTAAGCCTTTGTTCCACTTGGACAATACGAACAGTAACACGTTCGATTGGGGCCCGCGACATGTTTAGAGTAGCCTCTGAGAAGCCATAGTGGTCAGACGGGACTCGAGTAAGATTCGAATTTAACGTCATTTGTGACGTGAAATTCGTTTCATCAGTTTCGTTTTCTACCTCATTTCCTTTGTGAGCATGTTTTTTGTTTGGGCTTATGTATTTTCAGCGTTTGTTGATTCTATGCCGTTTTGTGTGATAAAGTGGGTTTGCTGGGCCACTTCCTTCTCCATTCTATCTCAGTGGCATCCAATTTTGCAAGCGCTCCCGAGATACATGACCGAATAAGTGGCAGGCTCGCCCCTTATTCCGCTGTGCCTAGCCATGTTTTCATTTCGCGGTATGGTGAGGCAGAAAATTTGATAGATCTATATAAGTATGTACGTAGACTTAGAGTGCTATTTATTTTTAGAGTCCATTCTTTTTTAAATGTTTGTTTTATTTTTTTCATTTGCTCTCTGTCGCTTTTGTCATTATTACTATTATTATTATTATTATCACTATTATTATTATTATTATTATTATTATTATTATTATTATTATTATTATTATTATTATTATTATTATTATTATTATTATTATATTTGCTTTTTATCTTCTGTCTTGGCGGCGGGAACTGTAGTTCTATAAAACACTTTAATTTTTATTTTATTGCTTTTATTTTGTGTTTAGGCATCGACGGCTTTTGTCCAAAAAAGCCAGGCCTGCGCGGAAAGCGCAGCACAATCACAGCGAAAGCTGGAAGAGCGCCATTTCTAGAACCCGTTGCAAACTCTCCTGGGGCTACTAATGCACGTGCGCTTCCAAGGTACCCACTACTCCATTAACTGATTCGGTGGCTGGATGAAGAATCATGGCTCAGCACTTTGTAATGGGTTGGAAGCATTCAACGACCCCCATGGTAACGCAATTCATATTGTGTGACGCCTGGTTACGCAATTCGCATTTTGTGACGCCTGGCTCTTCTACCACGCAGTATTGCGTATGGTAATGCAATTCCTTTCCGACATAACGCTTGTATGGAGTTTTGGTGCGCACGAGTTTCGAGCGCCGGCATGGCTCTATGCAATAAAGAAAACAAAAAACTGCCATGGCTCCGCGGTAGAATACTGTTCTTCCACCAAGGGGACCAAGGTTTGAACACCGTTACATCCTGGATATCTTTTACAGCGAAAGCTGTTATGAGATCACAACAAGGGTCGTTTCTGCGCCGTAGTTGTCCGCCGCCGCCGCCGCCGCCGGGGTCCGTAACCAATATCGCACGAAATAAGAAAAAAACTAAATAAAGAAAAAAACACCGGTGACAGAATGGGAATCGAATCCGGGTCCTCTGCGTGGCAGCCCAGCACTCTACCACTGAGCTACGCCACTGCTTGAAACTGCGGTGCAAACTGACCCTAGGCAGGCTTCATATCGGGTAAGGAATCGCGTTAACATGTGTTGTAAAGCCTTTTAGAGCAGTAAAGTAAGAACCAGGCGTCACACAATGCGAATTGCGTAACGAGTGGGTCGTTCAATGCTCCAACCCATTACAAAAGCCTGCGGCATAATTCTTCATCGTCGTCAGCCACAGCATAAACAAAGTGCACATAATTCGTTACAAGAGTGTAGCGGACACCACGCTTTTCTGAAGAATGACGAAGAATGGCATAGTAGACGCTTCCCCACTACACGAAAATTATGAGGATTTATAGCGTAGTGGGTACCATGCAAGTGGGCTTGTAGTAGTTGCCCCAAGAGAGTTTAAAAAAGGCTAAAGGCCGCTCTCCCAGCTTTCGCTGTGGCTGTGCTGCGCCTTCTGCGAAGGCCTGGCGGTTTTTTTTCTTTAACGTTTTCTTTTCTTCTTATTTCGCGCGATAGCGGTTACGGACACCGGCGGCGGCGGACAATTACGGCACCCTTGTGATTTTGTGATCTCATCACACCTTTCCTGTAATCAGACCCGGTGCCGTTAGTCCTTAAATGGACTAATGGTTGTGGCAGCCCCATTAGTCCCTGAAGGGACGAACCACACACCCTTTTAACACATTTTTTGCCTTAGAGTGTACCCACTGCTCGCCTCGCTGCCTTTGCCCCTCCTAAGCCTTCTTCGAGCTTTCCCGCCTGTCCATCGACCGCAATGCCGCTTATAAACTGGAATGACGCCACTGTGGAAGACATCCATGGTTTCACGACGGACTTTATACGCCATGAACTTTCGCGCCGTCACCTGGAGACGACTGGCTCGAAGGACAAAATGATTGAACGCTTGCTCCATGACATCGCTCAGAACAGTCGACCGTCTGGCATGCCCGACTCGACAGCTGAGCAGTCTGTATTACAGCGAAAGCTGTTATGAGATCACAACAAGGGTGCCGTAGTTGTCCGCCGCAGCCGCCGCAGCCGGTGTCCGTAACCACTATCGCACGAAATAAGAAAAAAAGCTTTAGGAAAAATGTTCAGGGTGGAACGGGGTTCGAACCTGGGTCCGCTCCGTGCCAGCCCAGTGTTCTACCACTGAGCCACGCCTGTGCTCGAAAACCCGGCGCACAAAAACCCTATACAAGCATTATGTCGGGAAGGAACCGCGTTAACATGCGCAATATAATGTGGCAGAAGAGTGAAACGACAACCAGGCGTCACAGAATGCTATTTGTATAACTAGGCGTCACACAATATGAATTGCATTACGAGGGGGTCGTTGAATGCTTCCAACCCATTACAAAGGGTTCAGCCATAATTCTTCGTCGTCATCAGCCACCGAATCAATTAATGGAGTAGTGGGTACCTTGCAAGCGTAGTTGTATTAGTAGCCCCAAGATAGATTGCAATGGGTTTTAGACATGGTGCTCTCGCAGCTTTCGCTGTGACTGTGCTGCGCGTTCCGCGCAGGCCTGGCGGTTTTTTACGTCAAGTACGCAAGTGCTCAGTGACTTATTACAGCAGTTTTTGACGCTGTCACAACGGCCAACTGTTCCTGTTCAAGTTACTACGTTGCCCGACCTTTCGGCATCGCTGCCAACCTTTAGTGGTGACGGTAGCATTTCAGCTCACCAGTGGCTGGAAGAACTCAAGCGCACCCAAGGATTGGCCTCATGGACGCCGTCTACACTCCTCGCCGTAGCGCTTGGTAAGCTCCGTGGCCCTGCTGCAGATTGGAAGAGCGTGGCAGGAAACCACGACAAGTGGAAAAACTTCAAGGCTGCCTTCGAGAACCAATTTGGGGACAAACTTACGCTCCTGCAGTGGCAGCACATAGTCACCACACGCGTCCAGTCACCCAGTGCGAGCCTCGTTGACAACTCTTTGGCGAAACTGCGTGTAATTTCGAGATGTGCCGTCCAACTGAGAGACGCTATCCGTATTGAATATGCCCTACAGAGTGTGCGCGACGCATACTTGGCAAAAACTATCGCTGCACAACGACCACCAACTCTGAGCGTGTTTCTTGCCATCGCCACCCAACTCGACCGAACAATGGAGCATTCCTCCGTTTTTCCTAGTCAGCCACTCGCTGCGGCTGGAGCATCAGCGTCACGAGCGCCTCCCTTGCCTGCGCAGCAGATTGGTTCTATGAATGATGTAGCTTCTTCACAAGGAAATCCGCCTGCTTTATCAGCACCACGTCGAATTTCATCGTTACCCCTGGACCAGCAATACGATTCTTATCTTGCAATTAGTTCCCGAAATGGCGCACCTGCTTATCGCCCCGGAGAAGATTTAAGCAAGGCCATATGCTACAATTGTCGCGAAGCGGGCCATCTCGCATCGAAGTGTCCTCGTTCCAGGTCTAATGCTCAGCTATCCAGCCAGCAAACAAGCTTTCCTTCTATGGCGTGCTTTCGTACTTCAAAACCACTCGAAGAATTCCTTGCGCAGTGTGCTGTAATTCAAGCAGACGTTCTCTTTATTGGAACTGTGGACGCCTTTCCGGACAGTGGTTCCAAACACACCATAGTCTCGCTGGATGTCATTGGATCTGCCAACCTGCTACCATGGACCAAATCTCCCATATCTGTTGTCGGGGGGGGGGGGTACCGTAATGCCAGCTGGTATATTATGTACTCGCATCATTGTGAGGCCTATTTCTGCAGTGCTTGAGGTTCTAGTTCTGGCTAGGAATTCCTTGCCTTTGATCCTTGGAGAGGACTGGTTTGAGGCCGCCCACGCTGAGCTCCTTGTCCGGCCACCTCATCCAACAGAAATCCACCACCCCGGCACTGGTATTGTCATGCGATGCCTGCAAAAGGTGCTACCAAGAATGCCTAATGATGTTGTGTTGTCCAGTAGCCCTACGTCTCCTTTCACGCAAGCTGTATCTGCTACAGACTGTTTGCAATTTTCGCCGTTGCCGGACAACAACAAGCCCACATGGTTATCCCTCGAGCAGATGGAAGAGTTGCCTGAGAAGAAGCCACATGAACCGAAGGCAGCACCACTTTGCACGAATGATGCTACGTTGGCATGTCCACAGCTACATGATACTCACGCAGATCCGCGGCTACAACAAGAAGCCATTGCACTTCAACAGGTATTGCGCCAGCGTGTTGACCTCTTCACCACTGATGACAATGACTTCGGGCTTTACAAAGGGACTGAGCAATCCACCGACCTTTTGCCAGATGCATCCCCAAACGCATGTCAACCATATAAATACAGCAAAAATAATCGCGATTTCATTGACCGCCAATGTCAAGTGCTTCATGCAAAAGGCTCTGTCATCAAGACGACACGGCTGGACCCAGGACTTTACCAGACAGCCAGCCAGCTGCTGCCGGCCAATGAATTCAAAACGAAAAAGCAACGGCATGCCAAGGCGAGCATGCACTTAGCTGCACGGGAACGTGTCAGTTCTCTGGATGAGGTCCGACAGCGTCTCAGCCGCAAGATTGAGGCTTGCCGAGGTAAAAGACCGGCAGAAGGTAAGCACAAGGCCAACAAACAAACCATCAGGCCAGCTGCTAAGCCAGCCCAGAATAAGCGACACAAGCCAAGTCAAGAAAGCCTAGCTGCTGCGAGCAACACGAACGCGGGAAAGGCACCCCAGGGTGCAGCTGCCTTCAACCGCGACAGCCACATCATCTACAGTAAGTTCCAACTGACTGACTTGTCAGCTGGGACAGACGCGCGACACAAGGTTGAAAAGGAGAAAGTTGTCCGTCAATTGGAGGTGAAAGCAGAAAAGATGGAGAGCCTTGAGGAATGTGACCCTGACCGTGCAAAAGGGGCTCAGGAAAAGCATAAATGTCATCGGGCTTTGGACAGGGCGGAAGAGATCAAGTTGAAAGATGATCCTGTTCTTCTGAAGACATCACTGAAGCGGTGCGAGAAGCGGCGGCAGCATAGGCGCAAGAAGTGGGATTCACGTACTGAGCACGTCAAGCAACGTCAGATGGAGCGCCAGCAGAAACGTCGTGATTACATCAAGGCACGCAAACAGGCCAAGACAAAGATGAAGCGTCTCAAGAAGAAGGGCCACATCGTTCCAGGATTCTGCGAAGATATAGATATTTTGGTGGCTGCAAGACTATGAGACTTAAAAAAGACGGGGTGGGGTGTGGTGTCAAAAGCCCATCAAGTATTTTAAAAAAAAGGGGGGGTCGGATGTGAGACTGCACGTCATCTGGCAGTCTTGTGTTGCATGTTGATCTAGCCGTGACGAAGTTTCGTATTTGTTTTAGGCGCGCGCGAGCACTATGACTGTATTGACGCCGTACCGTGCTGCTTATTAAAGTCGTTTTGTTATATCATCGCCTTCTCTACGTCGCCGAGTCCTCACAATACACTTAACTGAAAATCTTCAAAGTTAGCTAGATGGTTATGAACAGTAAACTACGGATATAGGGTAGAAATGATGGACTTAGGGAAGTATATTTATTAGTCTTCACAATGATTAATAAAAATAGTTCACGACTAATCAGTGATAAAAAGCGAACATTAGCGGCATAAACTAAGCAATTCTGAATTTCAATAAATAATATAAGGTTAAGCTGCCTACATATCTGTACTCAACGAAGCGAAAAAAAAGAAAACGAAGTGCTTGAAGCGTGCAGGAAAAAGAAGAAACCGCAAAGGCGTCGCATTTGGCACCAATCATTCGCGTTTTTCCGCGAACGGCACCCATCACGATGGCAAGATTTCGCTCTCTAACATCAAGGAAAAGTTTATCGGACCCAGTATTGACTGCTTCTCCAGAATACACGCACTTCTTACATCCCTGGTGCAGCAATCTATCCAGGTCAAGAATGATGGAAGTGGCCATAACAAATCTTCATGACCGCGTTACCTCCCTTAAGTTCTACTTGCATAGAGCAGGTTTAGTACCTTCCCCTATGTGCATCTTCTGTAATGAGGAGGAAACTATTGGGCATTTTTTTTAGATGTGAAGCATCTTATGGCGAAGCTTAATCCGGTGGTGGTGGTGGTGTGCCGCGTACCACCCTTACTGCGCATGCGCAAACCTAAAAAAAATAAAAATAAAAAACCTCCTCTCCCCCTCTCTCTCCTCTAGGCATCCCTGCCCGCGGCAACCACACCATCACTGCGCATGCGCCTCCCCCTCCTCGCTCCGCTCCTACGCTCCCCCCTCTCTCCTCTAGGCATCCCTGTCCGCGGCGTCACACTCCCCACTGCGTATGCGCGTCCCCCCTCTCTCTCCTCTCCTACGCTCCCCCTCTCTCGCCTCGCGACGCGGACGCAGGCAGCGTCTGCTAGCGAGTTTCTTGGTTGAAAAAACCGACTGCTCGCGCTGCACAACAGTTCACTGGCCACCACGTATATATGGCAATGGATCTTGACCTCCAAGGTGGGAGATTTCTCCTGTGCGTTGTTGAACAATAAAAATTCGCAGCGTGCGCGTTAACTAAAAGCGGACTGCGGGTCTCTGTGTCCAGTCGGAGTCTTCTGTCTCTCATTGCCCATTGGCAGCGATTGGCATGTTCCAGTAGGAAACACCGCTCCATCACTGCGTGTTTTGCGCCTCCCCAGTTTTCTCTCCTGCGCAACGCTGCGATGAGCGCCAGCGTCAACGCCGCCGCCAGTGTAAGCGTTAGCGCCCGCTGCTTCACATCTTTAATGATAAAAGGATAAAAAATCACACCATCTCCCGCTGAAGGAGATGGTGTGATTTTTTATCCTGTCACCAGTACACAACATTGCGGAAAGGAATAGCAGTACCACCTCTTCGCAAGCTGCGCCTCGAAGTATCAGAACCTGTTATTCTATCTTTTGGGGCCACTGCTCTGGGATACAGCCATAGAGATGGTTTTTTCGCCATTGAGGAATTCATCAGCGAAACCAAAAGGGTATATAGCTAAATTCTTGCTTTGAACTTTTCATTATCAATAACTGCTATTTCAAATCAATCTATTAACTATAGCGTCTGCGTATAATAAACTACAGATATCATTGGATCAGTTCACCCACTCATCGGCCCATCCCCTCCATTGGGTATGAACCATGTCCAGAGGAAAACAACAACAACAACCGCTGAGTGGCTGGTGGTTCATGCCAAGTAGAAGTTACTTTCGCCAGACTGCGCTGCAGAATTCCTCAGTTGAATTATTACTTACACAAAGCTGGACTCAGTGCTTGACCATTATGTCAGTTTTGTGGTGAAATAGAGACAATAGAACATTTATTTTTATTCTGTCGCCGGCATTCTAAACAGAGAAAGAGATACCTCGTCGCTCCCCTTCAAAAGTTAGGATTACAAATCAATGCTGCACTAATTTATCATTTGGTGGAATTACATTAGGATATAGCCACAGGGAGGTCTACTCTGCGGTGTTCGATTACATGTATGAAACAAAAAGATTACCATGTTAAGGTATATTGGCTTATTTTCATTATTAATTACAACCTGTTATTACTTCCGTCACACATCCCATCTAATAGTCTGACGTTTTGCCCTACGGAATTTTCATAGATTAGGTATGTTTTTTTTTCCTTTTTAGTCTAAAGTTACAGCGCTTACTTTAGCGTATTATGTATGAAACTCTAAGATCCTGCCGCCCGGTTCTTGGCCCATCCCCCTTTGTGGGTGAGCGCCATCAGCAAGAGGTCATCATCATTATCATCAGCTGATTCGGTGACGGTACTCACGCTCGAGAGTCATGGGTGAGCACATATTTTGCTTCACAAGCATTTACTGGAGGCTGCGGTCTGATTACGTGGACACTGAATTAATGCGTGGCGTGACAAGCAACATACTAAGGCAATCTCTGTATCGTCCTTGAGGCGAAGCAGTTTTCCTCGATTCCGCCTCGAAATAACTTTAATGAATGGTGAACACGAGGTGCGGGCTATGATGTATTCTGTTTAAGCGAATGAGCAAAGGCGACAAGGTGGACGGCGTTACGGCAGAAGCTGAAATTCTGACAATGACATGACGTGCTGGCGCACTCGAGAAATACTAAACAAAAGCTAACGCGCTCAGTCATTCTTTGCGTGTGCTCGTGTGTGCGTTGCCAAGGGACTCGCATGAACGGCTTCAGTTTGCTTGTCATGTCGGAGGCTCATAGAAGCGCGAGTTGGACAGACCAGTACGAATCCTCACATTGGCGATCCGCGAGCCTTTTTGAGAAGAAGAGTAGGCGGACGTGCACTAAAATAATAGCAATAGTAATAATAATAATGTTCATAGAATTTTTCTATGCACTAATGTTACACTGAATCGTCGGAAGTGGGATTAATGATTTGTTAAGCGTCCGATATCGTAGGAGGAAAAGACAAGCGGCAATTCGCCCACAGCGCGACACTGCAGAAACGTATACCTCACATCGCAAGGAAGACGACGTTTAAATGCGGACGCAGCGTAAACTCTTCAGCCATAGCGTTTAACCGGCTCATGTATATTGTTTTTTACGCTGTTTTACCCATCCGATGCGCACTTGGCACCTGTCAGTTATTTTCAGCAGTTATATTCAGGAGTACTTGGCCCCACAGTGCCTACACAACGCTAAGGAGTGGAATTTACTGTTTACCCTCTTTCACTTGGAGATGTGTTTTCTGCCGCGTTTGCTTCTCGCGTCGCCTGTGATATAGTTCCTTGCGGGGCAGACTCAAGGTTTTGGTTTCTGCTCATGTGCATGTCTCGTCTGAAAAATTCTTACTTGTCTACGATGCCTAATAATTGTACGTATGCAAACTCACGTCTCCAAACATTTAAAATCAAGAAATTTGCTTTAGAAGTGAGTACTCTATTATAACTGTTCCTTCTATAAGTGTTTCTGCAGCAGTTTTTTAAGCAAGGTGGCAAATATTTTTGCCCCTGGAACTTCGATGGCGAAGCTGTCGTTGAAGCTCACGTGAGCACTCGCATGTTTGCACCGAATAGTAATTTGGTGCAAACATTTTCATTCAGAAGCTTTTTCTCGAGAAAATACTTACCTCAAATGGGACGAGTTCTGTATGTTTGACACGTCATTTCTTACCCTATATAATAGGTACATTTGCCGGGGCTCCAGATGGGGGAAGCAACACCTACTTCGACGTCTCCACAGCGGGTATAAATTTTGTTTTCCATTTTATGGATAATTTTTTTCTGCATGAGTAGAACTACCACTCATTTCAAATGAAATGCCCTGAATTCCAGCAAACAAAAGCGAATCATTTTCGTATTGGTACCAGGTAAACTCTGAAAATTTCATCATAAATTTCATCTGAAAGTTGTCCAAGCCAGTCAGGCTTGAACATGGAGGTGCGATGTGACCGCTTGCAATAACAAATGGACGCGCTGGTGGCAGACATGGGTACAAGTGTGCAGGCGGCCCTTGACCGCATAGAACGACAGATGGCTGACCTTCAAATGGGGATTACAGAGCAAGTGAAATCATGTATAGAGCACACTCTCGCAAGGAACACCAACATGCAAATTCCTGACCTAGCAGTTACAATGCAAGTCTGCCACCCGATAAAATCTCTCGGCCGCAACATTCAAACATGGGTTACTCTAGAGTGAGTAACCGGCGCGCGCATCCCTACACCCGCCCTCCTGCTTCCTCTTCCTCCGGCCGCGTGACGCACCAGAGCTAGTGGTGTGGCAGTGGAATTGTAGGAGATTCCACCAAAAACGAGGTTCCTTGCAGCACTACGTCGCCACGTCCACAAACCCTCCCGATGTCATCCTTTTACGGGAATCCAATTGCACCCCTTCGTTATCCGGTTACTGCACGCTCTCGGGTGTCTCACCTGTTGTAGGAGCCCCTAGTTTCAAACAGCGTTAGATGTCGCATGCTAACGACACTTAGTAGCGCTATACCTCATCAAAAAAAAACGGCAGATCCCACGCACTGTGGGAATCGATGTAATGCGAAGCAGCCAGCAAGAAGCAAATCATACTGTACATAATATGCATGTCATGATTTACATGTTAGGACCTGTCATTCATGTTCGTCATACAGTCAAATCGAGCAATACCAATTTTGGTGTATATCAAGCTAGCGAACTGGACGCAAGCGCAACATGAGCGCGGCATATAAATGGCATTGTAGATGACATGCATGCCGAGATTTTCATGTTACCACCTGCTACTTATGTTCGCTACACAGTCACGTCCCGCAATACCAATTTTGGTGCATATCAAGCTAGCGAAACGGCCGTCAGCGCGCCATGAGCGTGACATGCAAGTCATGTTGCACATGACTTTTCATGATTTCCATATTACCACTTCTCATTTATGCTGGTCATACAATCACGTCGCTCAATACAAAATTTGGTGTATATCAACTAGCGAAACGACCACGAGAGTGTCATGAGCGTGGCATGCAAGTCATGTTGCACTTGACTTGTCATGATTTCCATATTACCACTTGGCATTTATGTTCGTCTACAGTCACGTCACGCAAAACCAAATATGGTGTATATCCAGCAAGCAAAACGGCCGTCAGCGCGCCATGAGCGTCGCACGTAAATCATGTTGTACATGTACATGACACGCAGGTCATGATTTTTATATTACCACTTGTCATTTATGTTGGTCAGACAGAAATGTCTCATCCTACCAATTTTTGGATATATCAAGTTAAGAAAAAGCCTCAGGAGCACTATGGTCATGGCGTGTAAATCATACTTTTCATGACAAGTTAGTCGCGATTTTCATGATATGACCAGTCACTCGTGCTCGTCATACAGTCATGTTGTGCCATACCAATTTTGGTATAAATCCCATTAACGATACGGCCAGGGAGAGCATAAAATCATAGGCGTAAAGATAGATAGATAGATAGATAGATAGATAGATAGATAGATAGATAGATAGATAGATAGATAGATAGATAGATAGATAGATAGATAGATAGATAGATAGATAGATAGATAGATAGATAGATAGATAGATAGATAGATAGATAGATAGATAGATAGATAGATACGTACAAAGTCGCCGAAGTTCGCTAAGAAATGCTTCGCATTTAATATTGGAAATCATTACGCATGGGAAACGCATCGGCAGTCTGTTTATCCTCTATGTATACGGCTCCCCACGTTCACGTGCGCACTGTTTTCAGTTTTGGACGGGTTAGTGTGGTATGCGGTGACTTCAGTGCTCCGTACCTAGCATGTGGTTACGTTAAATCGCAGGCCAAAGGGACCCCGCTTATGGAATGTAATCTAGTAATATGAGATGCACGCTACTCACCGACCCAGAGCACACCACTCGGCTGGCAACAGTGTATCTCGCGACACCTGTCCTGATCTTATCTTGGGCGCATCACCAGCATCACTGGCCCAGTCGTAGTGCACGGGCCCTTAGAGGAGCACTTTGGCAGCGACCACTACATTGTGGCAATCACCCTGCCATTAGGAAGCGTGCGCAGACCCGAGCGAAACGTACGCGTCATGGATTGGATGAAATTCAGCGAACACCGCCAGGACCCGCCTGAGCGCCAGGGGTACGAACGATGGCTTGAGTCTCTCACAGACCATCTTGAGGCAACCACGCGTATAGTGAATACCACCGAGACGCCAGACATAGATCCGCATTTGCGTTATCTTTGGAATGCCGGGAGAGGGTTGACACGGCGATGGAAGCGACAACGCCTCAACCGAAAACTAAGGAAACGTATCGACCAAATTACACGGGAATCCCAGGAATACGTGAGTCCCTCACCAGGAATAACTGGCGACAATTATGCGACGGCCTCTCAGGCACACTAAGCACAGAAAAAACATGGTATATTCTTCGCTCGCTTACAGATCCCAACACATCCCATATAAAAATGACTATTGAGTTGTTGTTGACATTCCGGTCACTATTCATTGAATCAACCGATTTTCAACGACTGGACAAGATGTCTTGACGTTGCTCAATATATACTCAATGGTTTTTTTCTGTTGATTACATCAACGAAAAAGTCATTGACAAAAAATGTTGACTTATCGTTGCGCCTTTATTGAGATACAGTGCATCTATGAGCGCGCGTTGCCAAGCCTGTAAAGTATCGAAACCTTTTTATGGATGAAACCACCCCAAGTAAGCAGCGCATACCCCAATAGAACGCATACTACAAACGTCCTGTGCATATGCGGTCTTCTATCGCTTGCGCACTAGCTATATACGTTTCGCAACGTGATTTCTCCAGCATGTCCGTTTAATTAGCTCTAACCGAACGACTCACCACATGACTATTCAGGCGGCAACAATGCTATAGCTGACTTCTTGCTGCAGTAACGCAAACAACGCAGTAAAAGTGCAAAGTCCATGTACACAGCCGTGGGCAGCAACTGCACTGCCGCTGAATACACAAAGAAAGCTTGGTTAATTAATTACTGGGGTTGTATGCGCCAAAACCACAATATGATTGTGAGGCACTCCGCTGTGGAGGGTTCCGGAAAGTTCAAACACCTGGGGCTTTTTAACATGCACCTGCATCGAAGGAAATCAGCCTCCAGCATTTCTGCCTACTTTAAAAAAAATGGGGAACCCCTTCCGCGATATCCCCCCCCACACACGCGCGCACGCACGCACGCACGCACGCACGCACGCACGCACACACACACACACACACACACACACACACACACACACACACACACACACACACACACACACACACGCACGCACGCACGCACGCACGCGCACACACACACACACACACACACACACACACACACACACACACACACACACACACACACACACACACACACACACACACACACACACACACACACACACACACACACACACACACACACACACACACACACACACACACAAGCGCGCACGCGCCATATCGCTTTCACAATCGCTTGCTCTCGCTTCTCGGTGGAGACTTACTGTGCCGCAAAGCCAAATTGCAAACGACCCACGGCTCTTCTCTTTATTTGCATCAACCTAAAATTTTCGCTCAGGGCCAACGCTGGTCTTTCGCTCAACATTGAAGTCGGCGCCGCCATCGACACCAGGATTTCTGCATAACGATCTCTTTAACGAACTCCCGTTAAAATGCTACTGCCGCGGCCGGGATGGAACCCGCGATAATTATTCGGCAACAGCCCAGAACTGCAAGTACTGCTCGACTACGGTGGCCCCAAACGAATAGTGGTTTGAGAATATGCAGTTCAGTTCATATGCAGTTTTTTAATGTAGGCATCATTCATGTACCGCGGAGGACGCGCACAACACGTTGAGATGACATAAAGCAGGGGTCTCAAACACGCGGCCCGCGGGCCGCATGCGGCCCGCGGACCTCTCGGTTGCGGCCCGCGGCCCGCACATGACTGTCTTCACCCCACATTTAAAAAAAAAAATTTCTTATTCAGTACGTTCATGAGCTACACAGTCCTGACTGGTTTAAAGCATTGACTCCGTGAGGCATCCCATGTCTTCACTTTGTTTTGAAACATAACCGTGAAGCAAAATAATGGTTCACAATCAGCGCCCAGATTTGATTAGGGTAAGGTGGGGCAAAATGAGACAAAAATTTGAAAATAGTGAATATTTATTTTTATTTCACTCTTTACTCTTAAACGACAATGCAGAAACTTTCCTTTGGGTACAAGGTATGTGCTACATAAATATGACCATGTTGCCACTGTTAAAAAGTTTATTTTAAAAAGAAATAAAAAAATGCACCAGATGTCTCATTTTGCCCCAAACTGCGGGGCAAAAACGAGACAGTGTGAAAAAAAATTTAACCCTTCAGTTTTTGCAGTAGAAGCACTTGAAATTGAACTCCGTGGGCCCTCACGCAGCCTTCATGACCCCAGTCCTTGCACTCCACGCATTGAATCTGGACAGAATCCGGTGCTGTTTTGCTCTAAAACTCCTTGCAGATCAAACACCACCAGTCTTTGTGCTATTGTTGTATTTTGTTTAAAGCTTGCACTTCATTGGATTATTGAACGTTTGGACGCTAGATATAATCTGACGCATCTTCTTCGCCTCCTTTTGCCGTTTTGGTGCAGAACTGCACGGGCGTTTCGTGGCGTTCAGCTTCGTCAGCCGGGCTTCGTGAGGCGATGAATTTAAAACTGTGCCAGATTCGAATTTTCTAGCACAAATTTGGTATTGAAGGAAAACTCGATGACGAGACGTGTTTGTGAACGGCTTGACTTGGAGATTCTTCCAAATTTGCGTTCGAATCTTGAGAGCATCCTTGGGAACGCGGAAAAATCTCGATGCAGCACGAATGGAGTGGCTGTCCTGAACAGAAGTCAGTGCTTTTTCACGTCGTTTTCCTTCCCAGGAAGCTTTATATGATATTCTCTTGTTCGTCCGAACCTTCCTAAACAATAAAATATAATATATAATGAGTGTAAGTAAATGGTTCACTTGATGAGACACTCTCTAAGGCAATTCAATGCCTTTGCCTTTTTATCACGTTTTGCCCCCCCCTCATATGCCCAAATTCAAAAACATTTCCGCTTTGGCCCCGCGCACCAAGTGAACTGAAATTTTGGTGGTATGTAGCCAGTAGTATATAGTAACAACATAAATACTTACGTCGTTGTGCTGACGCCAGAGTAGCTTCATGTACGGATCCGAAAATTTGGCTGAGAAGAATTTCGCCCCTTTTTGACGGGTCACGAACACACTGACACCAGCCGCGTAATTTTTCCCACGCGAACGCTGTGAGCAATCATCAACTTTTACACATAAAAAGGTGGACAACTACCAGCACCTCTCGCTGAAATATAGAAACAAAGAAAAGTGCTTTCTGTATTAGCTATAGACGTCAGACTCTGGAGTTTTGCAGACACGTAGCGCCACCTGTCGGAGCAGTTTTGGGTAGTGCAAAGTCCGGCTCCCTTGCACAGTTTGCTGTGCAACCGGGTGCAACTAGCGAGTTGGAAACAACAATTAACCTAAATATTTGGTGTGTTGGCGCATTGAACACTCAGAAAAAGAGCTATGAATTTATCTCCGCTAGTCGGACGCGCAACCGAACCGTCATGAAGTGCGTGCCAGAACGACGGCGAAAACAAGAGCACACGTAACAGCTCCGCGCGCTACGAATGAAGGCTTCAGTCGAAGCTACTGTTGCGTTGTGAATTGCCACGGACGTAAAGGACTTGTTTTACCAATTTCTGTAGCTGTTGCACGAAGCAGAACGGCGAGAGCTCTGGATACGGGCCGTTGCGAACGTGCTGGGTAAGTGAATTACTCGCGTTCTCCACAGCTGGTCGCATGAGAAAGTGTGATTATCATGTTAGTGTTTTCAGTAGCCTTGACGTAGAACCGTGGTAACCTTGACTATGAAGCTCAGCAGAGCCTCAGACCGCGGTGCGCGCCGTGCAGCAGTTAAATGCTGACTGGTGAAGCGCGCGATAAACATCGCGCACTCCGCGACCACCCATAATCTTAACTGGTCGTCATCACCGCATCGCGCACGTACGCATTGAAGGTTCAAAGTTCCGGCTTTAACTAGCAAATGCTAACACGTGCGTCATACAAGTAAATCGCACAATTTTGGTCGTGACCACCGTCAGGTTTTTCTTACCCGTGGTCTCCGCGATTGCCGGAGCTATCTCGGAGGCCACGGTTTTGACTTTCGTTGCACACCGAGAAAGTGGACACGCACGTATCCCCACTTGCAGTATATAGAAACGGAAAACAACCGTCAACAGTATATTCGCGGATGCGTAATAAAACAGTTCAACGCACAGAAAGCGAGAGATGGATGGAGAATGCAACTGCAAAGGCGAAAATCACCGGGACCATTCATGCCTGATAAAGCGAGCTTTGTACCACTGATCGTAAGAAACATTGCTCGTGTACGTACTTCATCGTTTTGACATTATGTATATGCCCAAGTTTAACGCATTTAGGCGTCAGAACGCACGTCGGAGTGCCTCGAACTCGATGTCATGCGATGCTCGCTTGCGCTTGCGAGTTGCAGCCCGCCGAAATATATCTGAAACATCTTTTGCATTGTAGCCGCAGTTCACTTTGATGAGTTTCCAACTTTTCTGAAGCGAGGGTGGATTGACGGAAGAAGATTAGCCCTCAACACGAGCGAAAGAGGGGGGTTCTATAGTGGCCTGCGCACATTCGCTTGCGGACGGCTCCCTTCGCACTACCCAGTTATGGCCAGGGCGGCGATGAGAGCGCTGGTGGCGGCGTTTTTCGCAGCGCCGCCTGGGCAGAGTCTGACGTCTATAGAGGTCGGCAAAGCCAAAATGTCGCTGTCGCGTTTTGCCCCGTGTCTCATTTTGCCCCGCCTTACCCTAATTACGGATATCGTTGTCGACATGCTGGCGGAATCCTGGCACCAAATATCCTTCAGAAATGACCTATATATGAGGTACGGGAAAGTTTTAGCGTTTTTTTTTTTCAAATGGTGGTGTTTGCTGGCAAATCGAACGCCCCCCCCCCCCCCCCCCCCTTCGCTTCTACCTTCTTCACCGCCCCGGCCCTTGCTGGAGCAAATTGCATTAATGCGGCCCGCTGGCTGAGGTGAGTTTGAGACCCCTGACATAAAGGTATCTCGCAACGGATCGCGGGGGGCCTCGGCGCAGAATGCGACGCCTGCCTGCACGCGGAGTCGATAAGACCGTGTATCTCAAACCTCACCGCAACGAGATATCAGAAGAACGTGATGTACCGGCGAGCATCTTCCCTTTACATGGCGCTGTTGACGAACGTACGCCACCCGCGCCATGCGCTCCGTGCAGAAACCGTGGCCACGCTACAGTGTTCTAGCCACGCCGCAACATGTTGCAACTTGCTAGCCTGCGCGCCATGTTATATTGCGACGAAGAAAGTAGCGCGCAAGAGGATAAATTTGTGAGGTGTTGGATTGGGTCAGCAGTCATAATCATGAAGTGTTCAAAGGTCTTTAACCAGTAAGCTTTACGGAACTAATAACAGCGATAACAGCCTAACTACCTAACGGGCTTCGCAGCGGCGTTGACAACGACAGCGCGGATGGATATCCGCCCTGCCGTCTGTGTCAGTTGAGCGCATTGAATTCCGACGTGCCGGTCGTGTGCGGCGCGCTCGCCTCCTCTCGCTTTATATCGTGCAGTGTAAATACCGTGATTCATGGAAGGTATGAACGCATTTGTGAAGAAGCTACTTCGGGGCATGTTCAGTAGTTGTGGACCTGCATGCACGTACCTTTGACTGCGAGTGGCGGCTGCGCGGACTGTGAAGCTTAGTTCCGTAATCGTTCCGACGGAGAAATGGACGTCTCAGCTTGCGTGCACGACTCTCGCAGCTTCATTTCTGCTTAGCTGCAGGAATGGACGCGATCACCTTGATGTGCTTTTACCACCCCTGGAATATGCGGATTAAGAAACTACGGGCTCCATCGTTGAAGGTGAGTTCGTTTTCTTTACCTGTACACTCTTTTATTCGAAAACCATGAAGAATAAAAACGCGTGTTTTGTTGCTACAGCGGCTGCATGCGCGACATGTTTCAGAAGTACTTGACTGCGTTAGTGTTGTGCCATCATGATTGAACTGTCCTAATATAAATTAGCTTTTCATTTCTGTTCAGTTTCGAACATACTGACTTATTGGCGCGCTTATTTGCGCTTGTTTCAGGGTATTCATTAACGCTTACATTCGAGCGCATGCACTATACTTTTTTGCGTCTTCAAAACTGCTTGTGCCTCGTAATTAGGCACACGCTATTACGACGGGTGTTGTGTTCTTTGTTTTGTCTCCAGCAAGTTTGCGGGTAAGAAAATGTACCAGCACAGTTGTGTCTTTCTGCATAGTGCTATTTCCAATAGCTGGATGCGCTTGTCTAGTAATGTTTCGAATATGTGAGGGCGAGTGTTGAATCGTGTTCCGGGGCGAGGAGTTATGGTTATGCGTCTTTATGTGCTATTATGTTACTTTGCCTAGTGTGTGTCGACGCGCGCCTTCAAAGCTGTGGCTTAGCGTTTCCCTTCTATGTTAATATCCGCGCTCTGTAAAGCTTGCATCTCTCGAGAGGGGGCAGTAAAAAAAACGTGTACTCGCGTGTCGCTTCAGCCTGGTTATTTGAAGCATGTTCGCCCTTCTGCAGCCGTATGATGTGATGGAGTTTTCGCCTTTTCACACCGACTTCTTGGTAGTAATTTGTCACAATTTCCTTTTTTTTCATATTTTTTGCAGGAGGGACTCACCCTTTACATGTTGAAAGAAACGCTACACCAATTAAGTTATGGTTTTCTTCTCTGATGATGTGGTTTTTGCAGTTTTTCGCTTTAATAAAGGTGCATGTCCGCACATTTGCGTTTTCCTTTTGTTGGGTCTCTTGAAAGAAAACGAAAGGTCACAGAACTTATGAAAAAGTTGACTTCTCCGAGTGACTGTGTATGAGAATTCAATTTGCTTTTTGTGCCCGTGTCCATATTTTAGTTTTCGCGAAGTTTACTGTGTTTCCAGGTGTTCACGTGTTCTGACAGAATTGAAGCGTTATAGCTGGCGATAAAGTTTCTGCCATAACACGCGAACTGTGCAGGCCTACTGTAGCTCTTTATGCAAGCATACGTTGTACATCACAGTGCGCATGTACAGACAGCTGTGCGCTCTTATAAAAGCCACGTAAGCGCACCCAGCAGCTCTTATTCAAGTTCTGTGAAAGACTTTTTGGACAATGCCTACTGAGGCCTGTGCCTCAGTGCATGTGCCTCAGTACGCATTGTTCGTATTGCGGTAGCATATTGCACTTGTATATGTACACAAATTCAGCAACTATTAAAACGTACAGTACGTGTACTTTCAATAAATACATAATCGAATTTCAATGTTGCTTCAATTGTAAGTCAATAATTATTCATTAGAGCTGTCAATGAATGAAATCAATGCTGCATGTACTTTCAATAACAAGTCGAC
>JALIZH010011385.1:0-22360 GCA_030522465.1 Rhipicephalus appendiculatus
GAAAAGTGCAGGAAGTCTCCGCGTTCTTGGAAACTGAGGAACCGAAATCAGTGAGCGCGTTTTGAATTAATGATCTGTATTATTCATTACCAGCTGCCTCCATTTGTGAAACTTCTGAAGAGGCTAATGACATCAGCGTTGGAGAGCTTTTAGTTGCCGTCATTTTACCTGCCCTCGACATTAATAAAGTTCGATGAAGATGTCTACATGCGAAACAAGGGAGTCTGCATCCATTCATGTACGGCGATACGGAGTGAGCTTGTTGTTGCTCGCCATGACAGAAGTCTGTCTGCATGCTTCGTTGAAAAATAGCACAGTGGAAAATGAACTCCAGATTGTCGACGACTTCCTTATCGGTACGCAATGCGCGCAAAAAATGGACTAGATGGACCATGATATTCTTCGAGTTTTCGCAGAAAAATTGGGCGAAATTGTGATAAAAAAAGAGATTCCCTCATGAAACGAACTTCAATTGGACCTGAGACTATACCTGAGCGCTGAGCGTTTTTTGTGAATATATGCCTCTCGATCACAAAAAAGGTTTCATGCCGTTCACAATTTGCGCATTCAAAACTTGTCAAGCGTGAAGGGGTCCGTTCTGCCCTCAAGGGAGCTCGTTGAGTGGATCCTGCATTCATCGCGTCCAAGAGGGCCTTGGACGCGATGATCAAAAGCACCGTCTTCGCTTGGACGCCTTTTCCAGATTCGCTTCTATGTTTCGAAGAGCGCCACCTGTGCAGAAGCCTCCAAGAGAGAAAAAGAAAATTACAGTCAGCCCCTACATTTCGTGGAGTGGGCAACAGGCTCATTAGAATAGTAGGGTGATTGCCTGTACAGTGCCGTCCAGTTAGGGTGAACACGGCTCAGCGTGGCCGCGCTCCACGCAGCGCCGGTGCAGCCGGCGCGGCCGCGCATCGAAGCGTAGCCTGCGCATGCGCGCACGGACATACCAGAGATGCTTTAATCCGTCTGCTAAATCGCTCGAGCCTGTCGTTCCGTAGTAGCCAGGCGCCGGTCTTGCTTGTCTGCAGCACAGCAAGCGGCGGGCTTTTTGCGCATGCGCGGCTACGCTTCGATGCGCGGCCGCGCCGGCTGCACTGAAGCTCCGCAGAGCGCTGGCACGCTGAGCCGTGTTCACCCTAACAGAGGACGGCACTGTACATCTCGTTTTTCCGGCCCCCCACAACAGAAGTAGCCTGCGTAGGCGATAGAATTGCATTGAACTTGTGCGAAAACCGTGCACCAAGAAGCACGCGAAGCCATTTGTTCTGCGTAAGGGCGAGGTAGGTTATGAGATCCCGTTGTTTTGTGGACGCTCGTACGTACGACAGACGGAGCGATGCCTCAATGATCGCCTGCACGTAAACGCGTGCGTCGCTCGAAATTCTTCTGGGAGCACACCTGCCACACAAGCTGTAGATTGTGCAAGCCGTCCTTCATTCGATCAGGTCAAAGTGATTGGCCGGAATGCGGAGAGGAGGAGACGCGAATTTCGGAAGTCTTTGACATTCATAAAAGAGGTCTAAAATGCTTCGGTTCTCCCTCTGTTGCCCCTTCGCGGAAAAAACCATCATTGTCTGTCGCGCAACATTTTGCGAAGGAGGATACAGAAAGGACAAACGAAAAGCGCTTACTTCAACTAAATGTTTATTGTGAGATACGCATACATATGTAGGCGGAAGGAAAGAAAACACAAACTCACGTGCAAATACCATCATTACTCAACCATTTGCATCAAGCAAGTCATCTAGAAAGTGCACTACAGCTACAGTAAGTGTAATAGACTGTGTGCTCACACATTCAATGGCATCACGTCTGTTGCGATAAACAATACTAGTCATCACAGTAGACAGCCAAATGACCATCAGCACCCTTTCGCACTTTTTTATGCTCTCTGAACTGCTCATTCAGACATCTTTCGGTTTGCCCAACGCAGACGCGAGCGCATCACAGCAGCATTGTAAACACTACAGCTTCTGCGCAAGGTACGTACTTATGTTTATATATTATGGTACAAGTGTTCTTTTCGTTTTCAACAGGTTACGTTTTTCTACATGGTTCACATAGTTTTCCGGAGCAGACATGACTACTCTGACGCCAGATGTAGTACCCATCTTCTTTATATTATGCGCTACACCATGAATATAAATAATAACAGCTTATTTTTGCTGCTCCTGAAATCCTAAGATACTGGGCGTGCAGACAAGGACACTAGAAAGAAGTCAACACAACACAAATTCGACTAACAACTGAGGAGGCACACAGTGGTGCAAAAGGGAAAAGGCACCCATCTGCGCATGCCTAGGTAATAGGCGAACCTATCAATCCGGCACGCGTGGTCTACGTGATACTGTGAAGGTACTTAATTTCTTTTTTATGCAAAGTAATCGATGGTTTGCCCACGCACGCGCTACTGCTATTACCGATATGCCATGCCTCAATCATGAGACGGGCTTCTTCATTCCTGCGCATGTACAATAATGTGCATTCATCAAATTTTGGCGTGCATACACTCTCGACAACGTGAAGATAGAACGGGAAGTGAGTTTCCGGTTAGCGATCTCTAATGTTGCAATATTCTTTGGTTAACACAGCGGTCCATCTGTCCTACGTAGAAACGAATGAATACTTAGCAGCTAGCTCAGCTCTCTATTATTATTGTGATCCTTCATCATTTCAGGGGCGTCATCCTTTTCTTAAGTCCCGATAGACTTACTCGGCGACAATTGCGATGAGCCTGATGGTGTAACCAGCTGTTTGCAATTGTGAAACTTGTTCAAAACATTTTTGCATGAGATTAAAGCAGGACCTTGTTCAGGAATTAAGTAGGCATATGCGTACAACAGACATTTCAACTGTTCCGGTGTGGGCAGAAGAAAAGGGTGATGATTTCCGGCTTCTAGGCTCGTCCAACCAGCAAACGTGTTGTTTTCTGAAACTCTAAAGTAAGGTCTAGAAACTTCACGAGCCTCCAAGCAAGCGGCACTTTGTGGGTCAGTGCTAAATGCTCGCGTACCCTATCGAGCACATGCATAGCCAAATCTATGCAATATTGAAACGTTTGAGAATAACAGCGTAGTCCTCAACGAATCTGCAAATTTTGATAATCTAGTGCCCATCGGCTTCTCAGGTAATAACCTGTCGAAGTGTGCCATGAAAAGATCACTAAGTACTGGGCAGGGCTGGGCAAAAATACTTTTGAAATTGTATCGCGATACGATACAAGATACTCGGGCAAGGAGTATCGGAGATACAGATACAAGATACTTCCGGAATGAATGTATCCGATACGATACTTCCCAATTGTATCTTAAGATACTTCGATACATTTGGAAATTTGCTATTATAGATCTATATAATGACGCCTCAAATACCCATGTAGAGAAATGTTTGCTTGAAGATGTCTTAACTGCGACTAACTTTGTTTATTTTATTGAAATATCTGTTTGAATCCCGAAATTATGTTTTTCTTCCTTAATGTATATTAGTTTCATTCGGAAACAAGTAACTGGCATTTGTTTACTTGACACGTGTATTTGATGGGTGTCGCTGGTCTACCTGGCGACTAGCTAGCGGGTTGCCGTCTAATTGCAAGAACAAAATAAGAAGCCTCCGCAAGATGGCACAAATACCGGTGCAGAATCTTACGTTGCCCGTAAGCGTATTACCGTTTTCGTAGTAGCGCATCACCCTACAGGTGTAGAACAGCAACAGCGCTGGTAGCAATCTTTTTGTAACGCATCATGTGAGGACGATAACTACCGAGTCAGCTCTCACAATTCACTGAGGACATAGACCGACCTTTGTCAGAAGAAAGGATTTTAAGCCATCGACAGGATGCGACGTCACAGAAGAAGGCCCTGAAAGCGCTGCTGCGATTTTCGCGATCGACCGGCCTTTCTGAACGACTTTAGCCAGAACGCCCTTCCTGTGCGCGTTGCTTTCTATCCTGCGTGTGCGTGCATTTTTTTCCTTTCATTTTTTTTCTTCTCTCTCTCTCTCTCTACACCCTCTTTCTTGCCCCACTTTCCCCTCCCCAGTGCTGGGTAGCAAACCGGATGCTAGTATCTGGTTAACCTCCCGGCCTTCCTCTTCATCTCTCTCTAAACTGCAATGATTTTTCATATTCTACCTATCAACTTGCGTTGATAGGTAGAATCATCTTTTACCATTTCCTCTACACCGGGGATAAGGGAAGGGGGGAAAAAAGAGGGATGGAGGGTGATGATGGGGACAGGAAGAGGTGGTGCGTATGTACAGTAGCCACTTAGCACAGTCCTCAGGCAGTGTTGCCAGGTCGGACGAGGCGGCGTAGCCAAAAGCCAGAGAAACTGTAGCCCAAATGTAGCCAAAGGCAAAATATAGCAAGAAAATTTGTAGCCAAATATAGCCATTCTTATTTGCAGTTTTATTTGGGCATACATTTTCACATTCGACTGCTACAATTCCTTTTGTACAATCCGTCGTTAGTGTAGAAAACAGCTTGTGTTCGAGAAGGCGAAAGTATCGATATTGAGGCGCACCCTCACTTAATCACGGAACGTTAATTTGAAAAAATAAAGAAAGAATGATAACTAAATTCTGCAAGCTGCGTCTCATCATTCTGTTGAATTCGGAAAGTGACCTTCTAAGGCAAGGTATTTGATAGGACCAGTTATCAGCAACTCTGTATTATTTGACGCATAAGGCAAGGCAGGAAGAAGGTTTATTTTTGTGCTTCATTAGACAAATTTTACGATCAGAGCCACCAGCCTTGGCCGCCTACCCCGAGAACATTCAGTTCTTGCGTCGAATTCAGTTTAGCGCCACCAAATAATAAAAAAGCCCGCTTGAACTTCTACAATGATGAATGTAGTAATACTGTTGCAGTAGTAAAATATAGAGCAGCGGAAGTGCTAGATAATAATACTTGCTGAGGTTTTATGTCCTAAAACCACGATATGGTTATGACAGACGCCGCAGTCGCGGGCTCCGGAAATTGCGGCCACCTGGGGTTCTTCAGTGAGCACCTAATATAAGCACACAGGCATCTATTGCATTTTTCCTTCGTTGAAAGCCGGCCGCCGCGGCCGGTATTCGATCGCGCGACCTTCGGGTCAGCAGTTGAGCGCCATAACCAGTAGCCAGCCGCGGTTGGTAAGGAGGTAAAAAAAAAAGTCTTTTGGACAAACTTGCTCCAGACAACGCTGATGTCAGGCAAAGCACGAGCGGTGAACGCAGGCGTCAAAATCCGATATTGGGTGACAAGCGTGAGCTCCCTTCATGACCACGTCCGGGCACATGACTCATCGTTCTTCGCAGCGTAATCACCCCGGGTTTTGTGTAGGTTATACAACATACACTGTTACCTGCTTTCCTCCTGCAATCTGATTAAAGACAAGATTAACCGCTTAGGCATTGGCGAAATTTCGGAACGTTAAGATACGTGAAGACGCGTCTTGTACCTATACACATGCACTTCCAACTTTCCGGCCGCAACTCTCAAACTGCGGCCCGACATCAAGTGGTTGATACGCTAGTACATAGACAAAAAGTACGGCTTCCGGAGAGGCGGAACGGCGTTCTGCGGTCGTTATGGCGAAAAAATCGGTCAGAGAGCGATGGTGCTCGTCGCCCAGTTTTCCGCTAGCTTAGGCGGAGCAGCGGGCTGATTTCTGGTGAATCGTACCGCTTTCGACTCCTTCAAGGCGAAATGGGAGTGCGCCTTTACATTTTTGTGTCTGCTCAATGAGAATCGCCTCTGGAGTGTTGATCAAGAGGGCGCCACCTATAGCCAAAACAAAGCCAAATCGCAAATTTTCAGTAGCCCAATTATAGCCACATAGCCAACCCTCCCAAGTCGACGCCAAACATTTTTTTCTGTAGCCCAATTTGGCTATATATAGCCAAACCTGGCAACACTGTCCTCAGGCCGACCTCTGTGCCTTCTAATAAATTCTTACTCTCTCTCTCTCTTTACCATTTCCTCTCCGAGAGAACTTCTGCCGCCTAGAAGCTTCCCAGATGTATTTTACGGGGCAAGAAGCGTCGCAGGATATCACTGCTATTCACACTATTGCAACTTCTAGCCTGCTTACCGGCAACACAAAAAAGGACTGTACAGGGACCTAAAATAGGAAAGCGAATATACCTAAGTCAAATAGCGCTGCAGTTCCGCAATAAAAAATGACAGTGCATAAGTATACAGGGTGTTTCACGTAAGTAGAACGAAACATTTAAAAAAAAGAAAGCAAGTGTTTACCCGTGACTGAATGAAACCAATGGCATATGGTTTACCTTTATGTGGTGCTCGTTATGGTATTTTAATATTGCGCTTAGTTGGTTGATTAACTATGATAAAATATGCAACATTTTTATTGTCCACTTTAGGGCAGAATGCGCTTCGTCACATCGTAGAACGAATTTAAACACGACCGAAGCAATTGTTTTTTGGCGGCTTACATGCTGCATGGTGAATATATTTTGGCTTTTAAAGAAAGCACTCGAAATATGAAATAAAACCACGTGACTGCGCTCATGCGCGATCGTGCTGCAGCGCTCTTAAACGCGCATCGAGCGAAACAACCGGCGCGCGGACCGTCAGCCTGTCGCTTGTCAGGGACGATGGTGTTTCTCTGCCGTGTGTGGCGGTCAGAAATTCTCGCGCGCTGTGGAGCCTATGCCACGGCCACTCATTTCGCCGCAGTCCCCTTGCCGGTCGTTTTGCTTGAAGCACGTCTGAGAGCGCTGCAGCACAATAGAGTACGAGCGCAGTAACGTGGTCATATTTATCAGGCTTTAAACGCCGGAAAAATCACTACGTAACATGTAGTAACTTTCCACAAAAAGTGAGCTCTATTGTTTTAGAATGCCCTCTAAAACGCAAAGAAACACACTTGCCCCCCAAAATGAATAGCAGAAATGTTACATCTGTCATCATAGTTAAGAAATTAAGCGCAATATAAAAAATACCATAATGAGAGCCACGTGTCAGTAAACCCCTTCGTTGGTTTTATTCAGTTGAGGTTAAGCACTTCTTTCTATACAGTTGGTTCCAGTTACGTGACATCCTTTATAAACACGATACAGGCGGCAGCTCTAAAAGGTATGAAAATAGAGCATGATGTATCGTCAACTTAGGTGTTAAAGTCATACAATAAAAAAAAAAAACTCAATGCCCATGGAAAATAGCACTAAAGGGCTCGCGGGGACGCTGATGAGAAAACTGTATTACATGGTATTATGTTTTTCAAGTCCCCTTCCTGACGTCTTTAAGATTTTTTGTTATAATTTCCATTGCTATAAAGTAAACTCAATTGCGCTGTTTTATTAAATACTAAACATAATTTTTGTTCCTTTAGACACCAGTCACGCTCACATTATTTTACCTTTGCCCTCAACATCGCCTGAACAGTAAACTCACATGGAATGTAGATATGTAAATAATAGCAGTGACGCAGACAAATAAAAAATAAGAATAAATAAGAGAAGGAATACTTATTATAGTTAACAAACGAAAAAAAAACTACATAGAGGCTTAGGTAATGTGTGGGATTCAAATGGAGGACAGCAACGAGAACACTTATGCTAACAATCAAGCTATCATTAAAACAAACTTCCTGCATAATTTAGCTCGAACAACAAAGATACAGTTCACCAAAATATCATCTGTTACGTAAATGCTTGTTCTATTGCATATAGCACCGACAGCGGTGGAACGATGGTTGTTAGAATCTACTTGGCATATAAGTCAATCTCATAGTGTGCAAGAAAAGGTTACATCGACGAGATTTGTAAAATCTGTGTGAAAGCAGCGAGACGCAAAGCAATCCAATTCTTGCATTTTTGAGACTTAGCAACGAAGCACCACGCAAGACAAACTTGGATGACGACACTATAGTCGCACCCGAATTTGAGCGAAGACGCCGCACGCATTGTAGTACGCAGCACAGTACCGTGGCTACAAACAAGGTTCTTGGCACCGACACAGTTAAAAATAAAGAAAATATGGCGAATCAAAAGGTCGACTGCACGTAGATGTTCGCGCGCTTGTTTTTGTCGAGATGGCTCGAGCGCCATCATGTGACTTTGCTCCACCATTAGAGACGCCTATAGACTATTTCCTATGCTCACTGGATCACTCTGGCGAAAAGACAAAGGAATAACACTGTCGTTAGCTTTAACCCATTAAGGACCACGAAGGAACTACTGGTCCGATTTGATTGACATTTTGCTTATATAATTAACCACAACAGATAACCACACGTGCAAATTTTCATAGAGTTAAGTGTGTTTCTTCAGGAGTTATGATACTGTACTATAAAAAGTACGCTGGGCCTTCGAGATAGCAACGGGCAAGGTGACTTGATGCAAGAATGGCGAGTACGCTGGGCCCTTGCGAAACGAATAACAAAGTTATCTTGGCCCATGCAACTTACGCAAGGACCAGTGCTTTAGGGAAAGCGTAACGTCACGCTTTTCGCAACACCATTTCGATGTATTTTGACAGAATTCAACTGTTTTGCCGGCTTCTTCTGAAAATGTGCGTATGGATAGAGGGTAATAGCAAGCACAGTGGAATCTGGAGACTTTGATACTTCTTTTGGGTAAAACAAGGCGCAGTCAGCGTTTTGCTGTTATGTGACTAAAGGACAATAGTCAACGCGTAGAGGGTCTGCTAAAACCTACAATGTGGTAGCAGACACTTTATGCGCTGTCTGCGGCTATTTCGATCATCTGGGTAAATAGGGGCTGGTACCACTTTTTCTCAGGGATGAAAATTCTCTAGTCATTCGCAGCTTGATCGTAGAGCTCGAACCCCTCATGGCAGTGTTACTGCGTATGAAGAAGGAGGACAGTGGCACTACGTTTTTTTTTTCTTTTCAGTGAATGGCCACCACGATACAGAGCATAGTGACTCAACTGTGTAGTCTTTCGTCAGCATAGCAATTATGCTGCTGTCTTTGCCATTTTCGAAACAAAGCTGCTTTCCTGAGTCAAAACAGAAGTTGTCATGGCCACGTTCCTTTTATTCCATGTTTTTTTTTATCGTTAGCAGAGAGCATCCATTCGTACCGTTGTCATTCCCTCCTCCTCCTAAGTTGCCTTCTTAGGGTCAGAATCGCCATAGAACATCAAGAGGCTCTAGTATATTCACAGCGTCATCTTTCGCAGCCTCATGAGTCTGAGATAACCGAAAAAACGGCATTCATAACAAAAAAAAGACTGTTCAATCTATGATTCAACGCACAACAAGAGTTACATGTATGCTCCCACGAAGTCTCAGTGTACTAAATAAAGTACAGCAACATGTGATTACTACTCACAGCAAAACTATGCACTCTATAGGCTTCTCGCGCTTTGCAGGGATTGAATTGCTCTTCCTGAAGCAGAAGCAGTCCGTTTTTTCAACATTAAATGCAAAACTTCAAATTAATTTAGAAAAAGTAGTACTGACCACGTGCGTTTAACAGGCTCTCATTTTCCTAAAGTTTGACGAGTCATAAAACAGAAAAAACATAAACGAGTCAATATTCCAAATTAGGATTTTATTGCTGCAACCTCTGGCATCAGAAATTGTAATGCGCAAGATCAGAATATTCTGTTTTGTATTTTCTATGCCCGAAAAAGGAAGTGTACTTTTTAAAGTACAGTAGGCCCTAATGGGTTAATGAGGTGGCTTAGTGGCAGCAGCATCAGCTTGAGAAGTAGAGTTCAGCTGACGTTTGTTGTTTCGCAGGGTGGCGTTTCTATAGCAGTATCTTGTATCTTGAGATACATGTTACATTATTGAATGTATCGGAAATACAGATACAGATACTCGTTTTGCGAGACGTATCACGATACAGATACAAGATACCCAAAGAGTATCTAAGATAGTATCTAAGATACATGTATCTTCGATACTGCCCAGCCCTGTCATTGACAATAGCCCGGAACACCTCGAAACTTATTTTGCACAGGTTCGAATGATGTTTTCGACAGAACCTGGTGTATTGGATGGTAGGCATCGATAAAAAAATCACGTCATATCCACGAAGTGAATGATGATGAGTGGGCGAAGCTCCGGAGGTAATCTGGTAAACCGTCAATCCCCGTAAATTTTGCCCACTCGATCATCATACAAAGACCTCACACACAAACGAGGGGGTGTGGTGTGATTATACATACAGTATATACACAATGTTTCATTATTTACATATTGATAAGGTATATACACAATGTTTTATTATTTACATATGGGGTAGATGATGATTTTGTTCAAGAGCTCTACGGACCACAAGGAGGGGGGTTCCCCTGATTTTTTTTTCCTCATATATGACGTTAAGCTCAGTGGAACGTTTGTTGTCCGCGTTGCCGTTTTGCCTTTCGAGGGCGAGAGCGCGTTCACGATCGTTTTCATCCATGGCAGAAACAGAATGTGTGGTCTGGAACGCGCTTAAACTTCATGGTATCAGCGTCATCGTCATCGTTATCACGTGTAGTGGGTACATTCCGCTATACTGGAACGCGATTATTCTTCATGGTTTGTTTGTTTGTTTGTTGCCTCTATCCTGTGGCACATACCCACTCTGGGGGATTGGCCAAGAAAATGTATTGTATGCTATGGATGATAACTATCATATTGCTTGCCAACATATAATTAGAAATTGAAAACAGAAAAATAATGTTAATAATAATCATACAAAAAATAAACGTTAAAAAAAATTAACAGCAGCAACAAACATAACAAAGAGGGAGATTAAAAAAAAAAGGAAAGAAATAGCTGTCGATATAACAATAAAGTGCTGAAATTTTGCGGAGACCAGACAGCTGTGTTTGCCTTACCCAATCAAAATGGAGCGTGTATTTTACATTCTTTGCGATTATTTGTTGAAGGAGACATTATATTGGAATACGTTTAGTGGCTTGAATATAATTGCAAACCGCATCGAATACGTCTCGATGGCAATGTCCCAAAACGGAGGCACCGAAGTTTAGAAGGTTTTCTGTGGTTAATATTAAACCTACCTTCGACAACGGTACACCAAGAAGTCTTTTTTCCAATTCGTGAGTAGTTGCGACATGTTATAAAATAATGATCTATAGTTTCTGTTTCATTACAGAAAGGACAGAGGGGCGATATCGTCAGACCAGCTCTGTGCAAATATAGGTTTAACGGGGGGACTCGGCATCGAAATTTGGTGATAAGAACTTCCCACTGTCTAGATTGACTCCACTGAGGTTTCCATGGAAATTTGAGGTGCTGATATTCTGTAAATTTTGTTATAGTTTCCATCATATCTGTATGAATTGCTAATTTTCTGTACCTGATTGCTGCTATATATTCTACTACTGGAAGTACCAAAATTACTGGGCCATCAAGCGATGCTCGCGCTAATGAATCGGCCATTTCATTTAACTGTAACCCGCAGTGGCCTGGGACCCACAATAATTTCAGGGACTTCAATTGTGGTGGAACTAATGTGCGGAAAGTCATTAGGGCTCGCGATTGTTCTGAAGCTGTCAGAGCTGTACACACCGATAATGAATCTGTGATGACTATTGCACTGCTTTAGTTAGAAGGTAATTGTCGAAGCGCCAAAATTATAGCCATGAGCTCTGCTTCAAAAACAGGGGTAAAATCTGGTAGTCTCACTGCGAATGACCAATCAAGGAAGTTGGAGGCAATTCCTACGCCTGCCTTTTCATTATTCACGGAAGCATCTGTGGCTATTATGTTATTTGTTTCAGCATGGGTCAGGTAATCTTGTAATCTGTTATTTAAATATCTGAGGGATTGGAACTTAGATTTTGGTGGGAAGATTTCGTCATATTCTATCGTAATATCATGATTCGAACCATTAGTTTCAATTACCGTTCTAATGTCCACATTTATACTGTCCAGTTTCTTTTGGACAAAAATAATCTGGGGGTGGGGGTGTATGAAATCGGGGCCAATGCGCCAGAAAGAAGGAATCAGGGTCTCTAATAAAGGCGTACTCGGATCTTCTAGTCTTTAAGCTGTAAAATTTTAAAAATGTTTGCACCGTTAGAATGCGGAATCGACAAAGGAGTGTGGGTAAGCGCGCTTCTTGATACATTACATTGATAGCCACAAACCTTGGGAGTCCCAGACATATTCGAAGAGCTTCTCGCTCCAGCAGAATCAAAGGTTTTGTTTTATAGATAGAGCTACCCGAAAATAATATGCACCCAAACTCCAATATTGGGCGCATGTACATTTTGTATACCATTAACATGGCTCTTCCTACGTAACCCGTGTTTTCGGTTATCAGCCTGCGCAATAAGCCTGACGCTCTTTGTGCCTTTGCTGCTATATACTCTATATGTGGAGTCCAGTTCAGTTTTTCAGTATAGATTATGCCCAAATATTTGACAGAATCCACTTGTGGAAAGGGTTCCTGCTTATATACTATGGTAATTGAAATTGAATCTGCCAGGGGAAATACCAAGAGCGCACTTTTACTGATGTTTAATGACATGGAAATTGAATGCAGCCAAATTTCAAGGGTATTAATATATCTTTGCAATTTTTGATGTAATGAGTAAATGTCACTGTCTGCTGCGAAGAACGCAATATCGTCTGCATAAATGTAGACAGTGACATCCTGGTCAGTTGGGATAGAGCTCATCAGTACATTAAATAATACTGGAGAAAGAACTGCCCCTTGGGGAACTCCGCGTTTCTGTTTGAATTTAGAGGAGCAACATCCATCTTTAACGCAATAAAATTCCCTTGATTTGAAAAAATTCTCCTACCCACTCAATTATATATTGTGGAAAATTTAAACCCCTGAAGAGTATTCAGTAAAATGGAGTGCTCAACACTGTCATAGGCTTTCGCTATGTCAAGTGTTACTAGCGCAGCGTGTTGTCTTCTTTTGCGTGCCAGCTGTATTCGACTCTCTAAATCAGCATGGGCACACCAAATGGAGCACTCACTACGGAAACCAATTTGATTTGGTTTTAATATTACCTTATCTGTCATCCAAATACTAATTCGGCCATGTAGAACCCTCTCTATAAGTTTGACCAAGTTAGAGGTTAGAGAAATGGGCCTTATATTTTCTATATGAAAACCTGATCCTTGCTTTTTTGGTATGGGGATTACCTTCGCTATTTTCCAGTCATACGGTATCCAGGCGTTCTTTAACGAGTAGTTTATAACATTAAGGATGTCACCAGGCGATAACTTGAATAGAAGTTTAAGCATTAGGAACTGTGATTCCGTCAGGCCCTAGGAGCTGACGAGGGTAAACCTCTAACCACGTTGGACACTCCGGACATTGCCACTTCTTCAAAGTCCGTCGTTATAGTAGATTTTTGCCAGTTGTTTGGCACAGTCGAAGAAAATCTGCTTTCCAGGCCTTTACCAATTAACTCTAAAGATTTTGTCATTTCTTCCGGTGACAGACATTCATAATCAGAATTTACTGGAGACGGCAGGATTTTGCGAGAGATCTCATATATCGGAATAACGCTTTCTTATTTTCAGGTTTCGAAAGAAACTCAAACTGTCTTTTGTCGTAGTCTTCTTTAGCTTTGGCTACCGTGCGTTTAAATCCAGCGGCAATAAATTTATAGTCTGACCAATTTTTGGGGGACTGATTATGAATTAGTTGCTTCCAGGCTGCCTGTCGTCGTCTGTGGTCACGTGAGCAATCTGAATTCCACCATGGGCTATATGGAATCCTCTTGGCAGATTCAATAGTAAATTCAGCTTTTTTGTATGTTCTTTTAATTACTGCGCTTAATTTCATTGCTTTAGTTTCATCACTATCTTCAGAGGGAGAAGCTAAGGCTGCTTTGAGGTCATTATAAAATTTCGAATAATTTATAAAGACTCGAACATATGAACATGATGGCATTGTGGGGCAAGCAATCTCAAACATTATGGGAAAGTGGTCACTGTTCGTAGCACAGTCCAGGGCTGTCCATGAGGTGCCAGAAATGGACGAGCTTACAAAGCTTAAATCTAAGGCAGAGCGTGATCGGTCTCAGATAAATGTGGGAGTTCTAGCGTTGAGGCATGTTAAATTGTTGTCTATAGACCAGTCCCATAACCTTTGGCCACATTTATCAGTTCTAAATCCCCAACACGTGTGGTGAGAATTAAAGTCTCCGACTAGAATTCTTTCCTTACACCATGAGTTAATAGCCATATCTAAACATCGCGTGTCTTGCACACCCATAGGAAAGTAGAGGTTCACTAAAGAGAAAGGTAGGCATCCTGGCAAAGTCACGTCTAATGCAAAAATTTCGCAGTGAGGAGACATATATTTGTACGAAATTTTGACCTTCATACTAATTTTCTTATTGATAAAGAATGCTAAACCTCCACCTTTGGATGGACGGTCTAGTCGAAAGGATCGGAAGTTGGTTAATTGAAACGAATGGTGAGCGGAAAGTCATGTTTCTTGCAGTGCAATAATATCTGGATCGAATTTAGATGACAAGTACAATAAATCTGTTATTGCTGAGTGAATCGATCGGCAGTTCCAATGGAGAATTTTGAGAGTCCCTATGGTTTCGATAGAACTGTATCAGCGACAGCCTTATCTAAAATACTCTCTTTAAGAAAATCGCTTTTCGAGAGGTTGTCCTTCTGGTATTTCTTGCTTTTCGGATGTTTTGGTGAGCTAGATTTTTTGGAGATAGGGGGATCTAGAACGCTTAAAAGATCTTAGGTCCATGTCCATATCATCTGAATCCTGAGTATCATCATGTCTGTTGTCATTTTTCCTCTGGTTGCCTCCCGGAGAGTGCTCTGCCGACTGCGCATACGAAGGAGTTATCTCTGACTCTGCATCAATTAATGTGCGCGCGACCTCAGCATTTTGTGAAGCTGTGTCAACATCTCTCGGCGTTGCATTTATATGCGCCATCTGGTTGCTTATAATTTCTGATAGAGACTCACAAATGTTGGTAGCAAGGCGTTGCATAGCCTTTTCCATAGCCTTTTCCATAGCCTTTTCGATCATGTCCGCAATGGATAGGGAAAGAGATGCTTCCATCGCTATGTTATGTCGGGCTGCAACGCCGGCGTATCCCTGAGTTCTGGCCTGAATTTCAGCAATGGCTTCTTTTCGAGAACATCGCCTTCGATCTACTACCTCAAGAATTTGTATTTCACGTGCCTTGGCCGAGCAATTTGGGTTGTCAGCACAGTGCGCTTCATGACAAAGGCAGCACTTCTCTGCACTCGATTTACAATCATCTGAGTTGTGCATCTCACCACAAATTCGACATCTCGGAGCTGACCGACATCCTTTCATTGTGTGCCCATAGCGCCAACATTTTAGACACTGGAGGGGGACGCGGCGACAGCGGTTCCACTCTGTATATCAGAGGCCACGCCTTGATTTCAGTTGGACGACTTGACCCGGCAAATGTGACAATCACTGACTCAGTTGGGACCTTATTCTTATCAATAACTCGACTACACCTATAAACTGCAATCGCACCTGCCTCGGAAAACATCTCTAATACCTCAGATGGAGTCATGTTGGTATCGACGCCCCGAACAATGCCTTTCACGCATGCTAGGTGAGGTGGGATAAAGGCGCTCACCGGATTGGAGGCGAACATCGAGCATTTTAGCAAGTCACGAACACAGAGCTGGTCAGCCGAAAAGCAGAGAATGCCTCCCTTGCCGAACTGTCGGACTTCTGTGATGTTTTGGAAGTGAGCTGTGGTTGATCTCAGCTCCGCCTGTATCACTTTTGGATTCTTCATCCGTATGATGCCATCGTTGCTTGGGACTAGGACCACAGGCACGGATGAGATGCCATTGCGTAGGAACAGGTTGACTGGTAACTCCCGCGGAGGAAGAGAAGCAGACCAGAGGAAAGACCCTGGTCCAGGTGAGGAAAAACGGCATCTGTCTGGTCTTACTGGCCGATAGTGCACTCACTAATCAATTCTGACACTATTAAAACACCTAGTAACAAGAAAAATCAGTAGAAACTACTCAAACTTTGGCCAAAAACCCCAGAGTAGGCAAGCGAGCAGGTAGAACGACGTTCTTGAAGCCAAGTGCGCGTTCATCAGGCGTCATCGTCATCTTTATCACGTGGAGTGGGTACATCCCACTATACGTGGCTACCTACTACTACTACATACTACAGAGGAGGGACAGACCCACACCCTAAGGAGCTTCGCCCCTAAAAGCTTTGTGAGCTGAATCTGTATTAGTTCTACGGCATGCTGCGAACAGCGTAGTCGTGGGTGTGTGCGCGGCTATAGCCTGTTTACAACCTCATAAAGTAATGTCAAAACAAAGATAAGATAATGAGGTACCCCGCAGCAGGGCACTACGGGTTAAATTTGACCACCTGGACTTCAGTAGCGTGCAGCTAAATCTAAGCACGCGGGTTGTTTCTTTTTCCTTTCGCCCTCATCGAAATGCGGCCGCCGCAGCCGGAACTATCAGCCGCTCCCTCGAGCTTAGGAACGCGAAACCCTTACGTGCTAAGCTACAACCGCGGTTGTTTTTCAGCCTCGGGGACAACACGCACGTCTTGAAGGTTTCCAGAACGAGTTGGGCCTCTATGTACGCATTTACTTGTCAAGCTACCACAGTGTAGAATGCCAAGCAGATGTATTTAAAAAATATATCCGAAAATGAACCCTTTCCTCGGTAAATCTAAGTACGCGGCTGATTTTAGCGCTTCTGTGACAACGAATCATGACAGAATAATAAGGAGAAATGTTCCTTGTACATGCGGCAATCGACCGCTTTTACGCTGGCGGCGTCAGGTGAGTCGTTCTGTTGTAATGAAGATATGGCAATATGCTGTAGAGGAAGGCACCTCTTTGTGTTATTAGATGTACTTGAGAAACACATTCGGAGGGGTAGGCTGCAACCCATACATCAATTTGCTCTGTTCCGCTAAATGGTTTTCACGAAATCATCACCACTTATCTCCAGTTATCGGCCTGCAGAAGCAGTATGTAAGCTGTATCAGGAAGGCATTGGTCGCTCTTTTTTATACCAAAGGACAGAGCCTAAATTCTACAAGGCCCTCTTCGCCATCTCGCGAAAGTTTGTCGGGATGTTTTTGCTCATGCTACGCTTGGGGCACGCTTTATATATTCTAAGCCAGGGGTCGGCAACAAGACAGCCAAGTGGGCCGCATGCGGCCCGCTTGGCTGTCTTATGTGGTTCCCGGCACGGCATCAAAACCCTGCCCTTTTCCCTTGCCACTGCCTATCTGTTGGTCGACATGGCAGTGTTGAGCTAAAATGGGATTTTCGCTGAGAATTCACAATTTTTAATCCGGCTTCATAAATGTGTCAATACTGCGAATTGTTAAGCTTTGCTTGCAAATGCGCTGTCTTCGCCCCCCCCCCCCCCCGCAGTTTTCACTGCGGCCCCCGGCTGTGTCGGCTTTATGCAACTTGGCCTTCCTTCTCAATAGGTTGCCGAACCGTGTTCTAAGCAATTGATTGGATGCTATTAAAACTGCTTTTCGACGACAGAAAGCTTTTTTAGCTTGGTGCATGCACCGGATACTATTAAACTAACCACGGATTCTCCGATATGTTAAATACTGACTTGGATAATATATTACGTAATTTGTGGAGATGTTAAGGTATGAACGATGTACACAGACCCCGCAGCACAGCGCGCGCAAATATTTTGCCTTTTCTTTATATCTTTGCACACAGCGGTGTCAGCCAACGAAAGCATATTCCGTATCGAACAATGCAGTATACTGTTTTATTTTATTGCGCCTGTCGGGCTGCCGTGACGGTGGACGTAAAATATGGATTCTAGCACACGAGTCAAGCAGTTTACGATTGCAACAACCTCCGAGCACCGATAAACCTCCCGCATTCGTTTCCGTTTCCTTTAAGACCATTACGCCAAAGAAATACTGCGGTACAGCCCTCCATCGTACTCTCAATATATGTTGACGCCGATAACCATGATGCAAGTGCCTCATGTCCTCCTCATTTTCCTTTTCCATAGCAGTATACAGGAGTTGTTTAAAAATGAGGGAAGGTCAAGAATGCGCCACTTGCCTCGCTCTCCCAAAGCGCTTCTTTGGATGCGAAGCTGAAGGTTTATACAGCTCACGAGGCTCATTCATGCGAAGGCTCTTATCAATGACACCATTGGGTTAACCTCGTGTGTATAATCGAGGTCGACCAGTCGAGGTCGTTGCCAGCTGCTTCTTGCTAGTTCCATGTTGTGTATATATACAGGGTGTTTCAAGAAATGTGTCCACTATTTTTTTAAAAATCAGCAAAATGCGGAATTGGCTCGCTGTCTCCACAATTGCTTTTTCTGTAGCGGCAGGCATCTTAAGATGGTTGAAGACATGATTTGGGACACTAATTAAGAAAGTTAAATTAATTAACTCATTAATTAGCGGAGTTAGGTGGTTAAGTTCAATAGGAGAATTCAAGTCCTTCATGCGAAGAACCCATTTCAGCTTTTAGATTTCGAAAAAGCGGCCTCTATTAAATATTGTGGCGTAATGAAGTTCAGGCAAATTCAATGGCGAAACCGAAACCCAAGCACCGATGAGCGCAACAAGCAGACTAGAATGACGTCACTGTTCAAGACAACGGTTACAGAGGTGCAGTGCGTCCCCGTTCGTTAACGTATGTGCGTCATGCGTGCTACTACTGCACGCGCAGCCCACACACTCACACCAAGAAGTCAATTGATGGTTGATATAATGACGTTCACTCATTGTGGACGTCTCAGATGAATGTGGCAGTTGCGCTCTTCCGTGTTTCGGTTTCGGTTTGGCCGCTGAATTTGCCTGAACTTCATTACGCCACAATAATTAATAAAAGCCGCTTTTTCGAAATCAAAAAGCTGAAATCGGTTCTTCGCATGAAGCACTTCAATTCTCCCATTGGACCTAACCACCTAATTCCGCTAATTAAAAAGTTAATTAATTTAACTTTCTTAATTACTGTCCCCAAATCATGTCTTCAACCATCTTAAGATGCCTGCCGCTACAGAAAACACAACTGTGAAGACAGCAAGCAAATACCGCATTTTCCTGATTTTTTAAAAAAAATATTGGACACATTTCTTGAAACACCCTGTATATTCGTTCTAACGTGACAAGGGGAAGAGCAGTCAAAACAACAGCAGCAAAGAAAAGGGCAGAGAGAGAGTGAGATAAATACATACTGACATTCAAGAAGGTAGATGGGGTTTGCGCTGTCACAGTCGAAGTTACCTCTTATCTGATACGAAAATGGTGACGAGGTGGTGGTGATCGTGCACGTTTTCTTCATCATTGGACAGAGTTTGCACGTAAACTTGGTGCAGGAGCTATTGCAGTGCGCGAGACAGAAACAACACCCGTTCGGCGGGCAAGCTTGCTTGCTTGCTTGCTTGCTTGTTTGCACCTTTACGTTTGGCTCGTACCCACTACGGGGGATTGGCCATTAAACCGGCGGTTAATATAAGGGAAAACATCTAAAATTTAGATGAAGGAAGATGAATTAATTCGTCATCTAGGGAATATATAAGCATAGAACTATAACATAGGGAACTATCAAAGTAGCGAGAAGTCCAAAGTAATAAATTTTGATTGGGGCTATCTTAGCGAGTAATTCTTCTTGTGTCTACGAAAATTCGCAAACGGCAATGCAGACGTTCCTGTTGCTGTGGCCCAAAGGGGAAGCCCCAACGGAAAGAATATTTTGAGAACTAATAGAAATTCTTAATTTTCGGAATAAAATTTCGAAGTGTTATTTCCTATCCCTAGCGAAACGACGGCAAGTAATTAAAAAGTGATCGATGTTTTAAGGCTCTTGACAGTAAAAGCATAAAGGAGACAGCACCTGACCTGACCTGTGTAGCTGTTCTATTCTGCCTCTTCTACGCTGTCCAGTCCGTGCCCCACAGCCGCCGTGCCGCTATTCATTACATTCGTTCACGCTGCGGACCTGACAATGAAAGAAAAGAAATGACAGTTCATTTCAGCTGTAGCTGTCTGACTGTTTCCTTCAGACACGACAGTTCATTTCAGCTGGAATGAGAATGTACACACGTACGTCTATGCGGATGACACAGCGTTCTTTTCATCAGCTAATGACATTCACGCTCTCTATCAAAACCTTCGAATGTATTTATCTGAAATAGAACACTGTCTGGATGTAATGAATCTCTCTATAAAGGTTACTAAGTGTGCATTGCTAGTATTCCCTCTGAAAGACCCAATACATATATCACTTTCATACAAACTTGACATCATCCCACAAGTTCAAAATATCAAATATTTGGGAGTGATATATGACAGATCGCTCTCATGGCGTAACCACATGTAATATATCGCAGCAAAGGGTGTTCGGGCAGTTCGTATGTTACGGAGAATAAGCAACAGGAGATCAGGAATCCGTAGAGCCACGTTATTATCAAGATACCGCATGTATGTAAGACTGGTTCTAGAATTTGTGTGTGTTTTATATTCTGGGGCACCTACATATAAACTTCGTCCCCTTTTTCTTCTGGAGAAGCAGGCACTGCGCATGTGCTTCGGACTACCTAAATTTGTAGCGAATAATGTTTTGTATATGGAAGCGAGAATGCCTTCACTCATAGTTAGATTCAGAATATTGGCTGTACAAACGTATTTAAGGGCATATGAATCATCTTTAAGGCGTAGTCAAACAGTTCTCATCGTGCAACCTGTTTTATTTTTTTATTTCCATTGGCCTAAGGTTTCACACCTCAAGTAAAGTTTGTACAATCTCTTCTTGATTCACTGTCCGTCCAAATAAGGAGGTTATTCCGGGTTTGTAATGCGACTAACTCGTTTCAGATCTACTTTGATGACATTTTTCTTAATAATGCTAAACACGTACTGAGTAACATGTTAAGAGCTACTCTACAGGACTACCTGCTAAGAATGCAAGAAAATGTCATCTTTGCGACGGACGCATCGCAGAGTGATGAAAAGAGTGGCATTGGTATATATTGCCCTGTTCTCGACTGGTCCTTTTCCCCCCGAATTCCATATTTCACACCCATCTTGATTGCAGAATTGTTATCAGTAGTATTGACCCTTCGGAAACTAATCACATCAATTAATTCCGCTGTAATAGTAACGGACTCATTATCCGTGTGCAGTGCGCTCACGCCATCCGGTGATTGGAAAGCACTGAAAGAGTTCAATTCCCAAGTACCTGATCACGTAACTTATATTCGATTAGTATGGGTAACTGGGCATAGAGGCCTATTTCTAAATGAAACAGCTGATGCACTACCGAAAGCGGCGTTAGACGGACCAGCTGTTAATATTACCCCTACATCAGCTTCTATAGTAGCGGCTAGATTTCGGAGGCAAATGATGATGCGAGAATTCGATATACCTTCTCAAAGAAATTCCCCAGACTTCAATCATCTATCGACACCCTGGAAAAGTAACGCATGTCATAACAGAGGTCTTCAAGTCATAATTACTAGGTTACGCTGTCGTATCCCGTCATTACATTTTTATTTATACAGAGCCGGCTTGGCACCCTACCCGCTTTGTTCTTATTGTAGTGAAGACGAAACAACACAACATTTTCTGATCTATTGTCGAAAGTATTCCGCATTAAGAAAGATAGCTTTAGGAAACGCCGTTGCGCATCATTGAGTTAAATTTAACAACTCTAAATTTGCTATCCCTAGGTGCACTGACCCTTGGGCACAGCAACGGGAAAGTTTGCGAAGGCATTGCAAGATTTCATAGAACAGACAAAGAGATTTACATAATAACCACGATCCCAAAGCTCCGCAGCTAACCAAACTAGACTCCAGAAAATTTTTTTCCCGATATTATTCATTTATTTCTTATTCGATAACAACCAATTCGACCAAACTTCTTATTTTAACAAAAAAATAATTTTTCAAAAATCTTAGTTTTACCCGAAACGAGAAATTACTCTGTTTTCTTCTGTGATTTTTTAGCGCACGAAAAACAAGGACAGAGAAAGGCGTGAAACACACAGGCGCTATGTGTGTGTCACGCCTTTCTCTGTCCTTGTTTTTCGTGCGCTAAAAAACTGCAGTATGACATACCAACACGCCCAAAACGTTACGTTATTAAGCTTCTCTTTTCTAGTTTTTTCATTAATTTTTTTTTCGAGATACCCGATTCTTGGCCAATCCCCCAGTGCAGGTGTGAGCCAGAAAATTAGCATATACATCTACATCTACATCTACTGCTGTCTGACAGTTTTCTTCAGGCGCGAAGTTCGTTCCAGCTGTAGCTGCCTGACTGTTTTCTTCAGGCACTTCACATGCGCGGCAAAGTTATTTCTTTTTACGCTTACAGAGACTGAAGTTCGCATCAGAGGTGCTCACACGCCAGGTATTTTCTCCTATGCACTCAGCAATAATCAATGACCCGTCGAACTT
>JALIZH010011386.1:0-27212 GCA_030522465.1 Rhipicephalus appendiculatus
GCGCGCGCGGTAAATGTTGACCATATGGGCGAGAGGCCCGTGGTGATCTTTAACGTTGTTAGGCTTGGAGGACAGTGGGCTTACGCGCGGCAGTGGCATACACTTTTACATCGGTCCACTGGTGGGAGGTTGTGCACCCAACAGGAAAAGTTTGCGGGACGTTGGATCCACAACAAATGCGAGTTTCTGCTATATTACTGTGTAATGCTTGCAATCAAGCTGGTGACTGTATAGGCTGTAATTCCAAGTTTAGTATGAAACACCAATTTGGAGGTTATGTTCCCAGACAAAGCAGGAATTTATTTTTATCGAACATTTCGCGTCCCGAATACTTTTGCTGTTGGATGTAAGTGAGGTGACGCTTCCGACAACGTCGGACAATCACAGGCGTAGCAACTGCTTCGTTCCCTGTGATAGCTTCATCGCTAGAGTTTGAGAGAACGACTGTTTCCGTGCACAGTAAACTGTACACTGCAACAGTTGGTAACCACTAAACCATAGAAAACCACAAGACCATAGGCATGAGGGGAAGGTTGGAAGGGGGGGGGGGTTCAGAGGGCGCCCTCCTAAAGGGGGCGCCAATCCCGCCCCATATCTTTATTCAGCCGCACCTTTCACGCTATTTTTGAGCGCGCAGGGTTATGTCTACGTGGGTTTTTTGACGATAGTGGTGTCGAAGGACGCCTGATCTTTCATACAAGGAGTTGTTTACTTTCAATCTTTACCGCCGCATTGCCGGGGACCAACGTTGTGGGAAGCACGTCGTGGCTTCGTTTACATTTTTGCTTCCCCTTCATTCCTGTATAAATTGCGGGCTCGACCAACGGGAAAGGGGGGGAGGGGGGAGAGGGTTGAAGCAGAACAACTTGCCCCCCCCCCCCCCCTCCCCCCCCGCCATCGCACCTAGCCGAGAACCCGACGCACGTCTATGCACAAAACATAATAAACAGGCGAAATTGGTATAGATTAGGGCTCTACAGTTTTTATTAAACTCTTATATGAGTATTTTCGCGCGCATCTGTGTCCGTGGCCAGTCGCTGCGGCATGCGTCTCCTCTTCGGTTCTCCTACGGTACATGGACAAGTGACATGCGTAGTGCTGGACAGACGAGCCATCTAGCCATTATGTCAGACAAGAGTATCTATAGTCGGTGCCGACCTAAGAATAAACACAAGCACCGCCCCCCGAACGGCGCGCGCCAACCATTCATCTGTAGAAGAGAATCATGCGACGTGGTTCTCGTTGTAACTGTGAGTACTTTTTAAAGACGATAGTCTTTCTTGGGATACCTAAACGGAGAAATTTTGGTCTGTCTGTCTGTTTCTCTGTTCGTCGCCACGTCACACGAATCAGCTAACTGGCCAAAGTTTAACCCCCTGCCTTACGACCTCCAATCTTTACCGAGAAGCATGTGTTCATACGGGTGAGCGTGGGCAATTAAAAATCAAATATTACGCATACCTGAGGCACAACATCAATACCTTAGTACTATTCACAGTGTTCCTTTAAAACAAAATCTATAGATACGTAATTATAAAGATCCTAGTGTTTATTACGCGGCGCTGAGAATACGCCGTTGTGTACAAAACAAGTCTCCGCCCAGTGATTTAACGACGCTGTGGTGCTGCCACCTGGCAGCAGCATAGTTCATTACAAGCCGATGTTCCCCGGTAGCGCTGTGGATGGCGTCCTCTTCTGTTTTATCAATGCCAGCCAGATGCGGCTGATTCATCGTAGAAGAGCGCTGTCTCAGGCAAGGCAAAACATATATGGCCGCTTGATGAAATACGACCCACTCTACAAGACATGATCAGAGAACGCAAAGAAAAGACCGACGACCAAATTTCAGCGGATAAACGCCGGCGTCCGTCTAAGCGTGCCCGGAAAACGTCCGAAAAACGAGTCCAGCGGCTAGCCCAGCTATTAAATTGTGGTACTCATGCCGCTCATGCAGTGCAGTCGGCACAAGACTATCGTCTTTCGACGACATTTGCAGCGAAGCACGCAGATACGCGGCCAATTTTTTTTGCTGCCGTTGTAAATACTACGCGTAATATTAATTAAATGTTAATCTTCCCCAGGCAAAATATTGTTTCCCCGAGCACCGACGTCAGAATCTTCGCTTATATTTGCCATGAAATTCAGCTATCGGCAGATAACCAGTGACATGTACATACATGTATCTGTAAAAGAAAATCGCCTATACCTGCGATACTCGGCAGGGGCCTGACGTCACGGAAATAATCGAATGCGATTGGATGGGACAGCTGTGCAAGTTTCCCATGGGTGGGTGGGACAGCGGCGGCTGTGGGCGGAGCTTGCATATATTCTTAGGTTGCAACCGACTATGGGCCGCTTATCCTAATTTAAACGATTTTGGGGATTTTTCTAGTCAAAGCCACAATATCATTATGAGAAACGCCGTATAGTGGGTCACAGCGGGTTGATTTTGACAACCTAAGATTTTGAGACGTACACTTTAAACTAAGCGCTTGGGTGTTCCTGCATTTCTCCCACATAGAAATCCAGCCGCCGTTGCCGGGAATCGAACCTGCGTCCCTGAGTTCAGTAGCGCTTCACCTCATCTGCCAGGCTACTAAGGCGGGTCAGTTCTCCCAAAGGACCTACGACAAGAAGGATATATGTATATATAGAGCTTTAATCAACTCCCAGGGATCTTCGGGCCTGCAGATGTAGCTCAACTTGAGGGCGCTGCTTACTACGGCTGGACGGCCGGCGCACGTGGTTTATTTTGTTCGGTGGTTCACTTTCTGTTTCTGCCCTGTCACATTTTCCTCCCTTGCCGATTAGCTACACAGCGAAAAATACATTTTTATTAATTTATTTGGTACTCCATAACATTTTCTGTCTCTTTCTCTTGAGCATCTAAATGTATTGCGGCTCTGTAGCGCAAGGATATCAATCATAGCGTTCGCTACCACTGCCAATGTGATGTGATGCCGTCGAAAGGGAATATTGGAAAACGTAGGCGTTATCATCCCCATCAGCGCATTTTCAGTTAAAATTACGCTAATAGGCTCACAATGACTGAAAAATAATTGTTTGAGTTTTACCTACCACAACCACGATATGATTATGAGAGACTCCGTAGTGGAGGTCACAGTGACAACAACATTATATAATAGTATTGAGGAGAATGATGAAGGAAGGCCTAGGGCCCGTCATCAAGTCGGTGGCCTCACCCAGGACGGAACCGGGAGGCAGTGACTCTCGGCGAAGACCAGGGCCCTCTGGACAGCCTTTAGATTTAAGAGTAATGTCGGAACTTCGAAGCGCTTCGTCCCACTTCTTGCTGTGCAGACCGGAGCCCACATTGGATGGGCCTTGCCGAAGCATATGTTCAAAAGAGCAGGACTCGTGGCCGCATTTAGGGCATGACTGCGGAAGGTCAGGATCAAGACGATTAAGCGCTCTAGGAGTTGGAGACATTCGAGTCTGCCATGTCCTGAGCATGACCGATTGAGCACTATACAACTTTGGATTAGGGGTCTCCGGAAATTTAGACCATCCGTTGTTCTTTAACGTGCACTTAAATCTAGTAACACGGGCCTAGAGCATTGCGCTTCCATCGAAATGCGGCCGCCACGGACGGGATTCGATCACGTGACCTTCGAATCAGCAGTCCAGCACCATAAACACTAGTCTACCGTGGCGGGTGTGGAATAAGGCAAAATAAACAAAACACACTGATATTCTACGTCATATCATTTCTTTAATTATAATCCAACCGAACTGAATCTCCCTCTCTCAAGCCGGCTTGGCTTGAGTCTGAGAGAGCTTTAGCGAGCCTGTTCATTAGCAAACTTGTGAAACGGTCCTGATTGGTCCTTTTACGAGGAAACTATATGTCTGTATCTTCTGTGACACTCTGCGAAGCACTAGCAGGGAGTCCCGCATTGGCAATTAACACGTTGATGTACGTTGATGTATTCAGTACATGTATCGCTCTTTTCCTCTTTTGTATCACACCTCTGTTTCCGTGTAGCAATCGAGTCAGGCGGTGAAAAACATTGCATAGCAGACCGGTGCGCGGTAATCATTACTTCATCATTGCTGTCTCCCGTCGCGAATGGCGTTGTAATTATGTGGAGAAGTAAGAACGTACGCACTGCGTGCAATACTTCGTGCGCTATACTCTTAATGAGATCCCGGGTAGCATGCTAGCTATAGCCAGGAAACCAGACAAAAATGGTCTAGTTTCTTGGCGATGTCCAGTACTTTACGCAGGACATGACCAAGAGTGTATACCTGGCAGCATGCTGCAACAGAATATTGTAACTGCGCAGGAGATTGTTTTTTTTTTCATTTGCTGTCTTTTTTTTCCTTTTTCTCTGTTTCTTTTTTTTTTTTTTTTTTTTTTTACACAAGGCTCCTTTAAGATCACGATCATAAGACTTCGTACTGATTAATGTTAAATGCTCGTACTTTCGGAACTGTACAAGACAAGACTGTACAAGATATCCGTGACGGCTTCAGGGGGCTGATATACAGGCTCTAAGCTTGTATACTCAGTCTGAGTCTTTAGTGGACACCTGCTGTTTGGTTTCGCAAATGTTAGTCGGCGACATTTTGTTAGCTTTCCTCAACAAAGAAACTTTCAAAAAGGGGGGGTTTGTTTGTTGTCAAAGTTGCGTGGCTAGGCAGCGGAGTAGGAAAACGGGGGGTGAATCTTGTTCTCATGTCATCCAGAATTAGACTTATTGCTCCGGACCAGTGGAGTCTGAAATTTTTAGCATTCCTTCTTAAATAGGCAGTAATATTATATTCAAATTAAAGCAGCTTGCACTAAGTCACGAAAGGCTGGGTCACAGCAGAGCTGGTGGGCAGCTAGCTAACTGGTCCTGGCTTGGCTAGGCTTTTACCCTTTCACTTCTATCTTTCCCACCCCTTGCTGTACTATATTATACATGATTATGCTTGCTCTCTTTTTCAATTTTGTCTGTGTTTATTTTTTTTCTTTCTTTCCTTCTTTCTCTCTCGATTCATTTCTTTCTCGCACTTTCTGTTTTTCTTCCTCTTTTTTTCTCTTTTTATCTCTCTCAGTCTTTCTCTATTTCTCGCTTCCTGTTTCTTTTTATATCTTTCTCTCTCTATTTCTTTTTTTTCTATTTCTCTCTTTCTTTCTGGGCTATGGTTTACTCTCTCGCCCCTCCTCGATTGGTTCCCCATCACCCTCAATTCTCTTTTCAATTCCCTTTAAAGTTAGGTGGGTCGATGAGATTAAGAAGTTTTCGGGTATGCAACGTGGCAGCAGCAGGCACATGGCCGGGTTGATTGGCGGAACATGGGAGAGGCCTTTGCCCTTTAGTAAGCGTAGTCGGGCTGGTGGTGATGATGATGACGATGATGATGATTATGATACAAGGCTATTCTATGTTTGGCTAGCATGCCTGTATATCCGAGTGGTTCAGACGCTAACCTTAGGTCGTGGGTACGTGGGTTCGAATCTGGAATCCCTAAGAACTTTTTTCACCAAGAATTTCTTTCTTTCTAACTCTTTCTTTCTGTCTCTCTCTGTACTCGTTCTCTCGCCCATCAGAGTTATTTGCGTTCCACACGGGACAAATCAGCACACGTGTTCTAAGATCGAAGCAGAACGGGAAGAAGATGACGAGGATGAAAAAGAGGATGAAGCGAGCGCGTGCCTGTTCATGATTACGCTAGTTTTCTATCTACGACAGACGGCAAACGTCTAGCATAACAGCTCTGCTGTCAAACGTCACTTAACGTGGTTTTGATCGTAGTAGTGAAGGCCCCACTTGACTATGATAATTTGATTTTTTATTTGAAATACTCACCAATGTTCGGGCTTCACAAGTGCGGTGCATGCTGTAAATTTAGCTTTGCGTTCATCTTCGCATATTAGTTAATATTATCGGAAACATCACTGGCTCTATTATGCAGTGACGGTCGCATCTGGTTGCATAGGAGCGAAGGCTTGCCGACTTCAGGGCTTTCTATATATGAGCCTCACTTCCCCATGACCACGTTTCATTAACAGCGCAGTTGTTAAGCATGGCATAAAAACGGCTGTTCTCCGCAAGAAACCTCGCCGCGCCGTCGCCGAGCAACCGCCGACGCCACAGCTGGTCACCACCTGGCCTCGCCTCGCTACCGCGCCAGCAGGTGTGACGTCAAGCCAAGCCGCGCATGCACCGAAGCAGTAGGAACGGAGAAGCTGTCGCCAAGCTGCGCTCGGCAACGGAACCCACCGCGCCTAGCTACCGTGACAACTGATGTGACGCCATGCCATGCCGCGCATGCGCTATAGCAACAGCTGCGGAGGAGCCGCGTCGAAGCTACCGAAATGACCAAGTATAACCACGCCAAGGTTAAATAATAAAGTTGCCAGCAACCGTTTACGTCATTCAATACGTCATAAATAGACCTACGGGGCATGTGCATGTTCTCAGGATCGTTATAAAATAGCCGCGACTGGTCGTGCCGAGGCAGTTTGTAGCCATGGGTCGTCCGAGGAAGAACCGTACAACTGAAGACGATGCTGCCTATAGCGAGGCTCGACGTGTTGCAGAGCGAGAACGAGATCAGCGGCGGCAATCCGACAAAGCCTACTTGAAGAAGAAAGAGGCTGACATGAAGAGAAAGAGGCGGTCGATCTAAGGGCCATAACGAGCTCGAAGCCTTGAGCTTGAAACCTAGCCTTAGCCGAGTGAGCTAGCATTAGTCGATAAAGCATCGTACTTGGCTCGACCTGTTATCAAGCCTTGCGCGGCCGAGTGCACGCTTTTTCCTCTAAAAAAAAAAATTAAGTTATCAGAACATGGAAAGGTAAACTGCGTCAGAGCCGCCTATCACAACATCCTGAAATTACATCACGCTTATTATATGCGTCTTTTTTTTTTCCGATATCTATCTTCTGTGTTCATTTTAACACTACGCGATATCTACCCCCCGCTGCCATCTTCTGTCGTCACTGATACCTTCCTTTGTACGTCACCGAGCAACGTATATCTGCCTATCGCTGCGCACTGCAATATCGTCGAGTGGTCCTGTTGAAGGTCTCCTGATGTTCCATTGTTTCACTCAGGCCACTGATTGTTCAGTTTAGAGCGGCACATAAGCATCGGGAAAAAAACATAGAGAGAGAATTATAACAGAAAGGATACACAAAGTTAGAACAGAAAGGATATACAAAAGCAAATCGATTGCGCACCATTGTGCACATAGGTTATCTCATACAAGCGTGCGCGTTGGAAGCTTTCTGCCTGCCTCGGCAACACTGGTATCCGGACTTCGTGCTGTAGCTATCCTGTAGCCGTAAATAGCTATAATAATAGATAAAAACGTGGTTTCAACTTGACAGTTGTGGTTGACGAAGCCGGTTTACGATAAAATATTATTCTGGGATACCATAAAAGCCCGGTGTGGTCATCGTGGGAACACTGACTACACTTTCCGCACTTTCAGCAACTGAGCCTGTAAGTCTACCACGTCCATATTTTTGTCTCCCTGCAAGGAAGACTGGCCTAAGTTGGTCTGGATGGAAAAGTTAAGTTTGCAGTATTCTTACACCGTGGTTCGTAGCAACGGTTGCGCCTTACTAGGGAAACGGAATGCTCCGCCGCTTAGTGGTTATTAGGCACATTTAGCTGAGCGTCTCTTACGCTTAGCCTCGGGCCGATGTAGCGCCCCGAGACAGTGCAGGGGACTGCATAGATTTCGCGTTTGCGACGAGCGCGTTTTTGCCGCGATGCGGTCAGCTTGGCTGCAAAACGACGGTGCAACCAAGTGGACACACCTTCACCTTCCGCTCAATTGACTTCGTAAGCAGAGCGAGATATGAGTTCCACGTTCCACTGCTCGCATAATCGTTCTGCGCACGCGCTCTGCAGTTCCTTCTACACGTTAGTGTGGAAATCACTGGCATACGCAGGTCTCACGGGAGTAGATCATAAACGCTTAGCTAACGATGCCGATTACAATGTCGCACGTTTGACTCGTTGGTACTGCATGGCGTAACATTAGGATGTAGCGCACCTAACACCGGACCAGAGCGAACACGAAGCATGGACGCTTGCTTGCACCAAGTGTTCGCGCGTGCGCTTGAGTATGCTTGCTTGCTTGCTTGCGTGCGTGCGTGCGTGCGTGCGTGCGCCGAATGATTCTTGCGCTGGGCACCTCCGAGTTCTTTGCCGTTCCACTTACAACAGACATAAGTAAGGTCAATGGTAATGAAGTGCTCACGACTGTTATTCTAGATGCGAAACAATTAGGGCGAGCTCTCGCACTATCGTAACATCAAAAGCTATCGGTACCGCGGCTCCTAGATGAGAGGAGGCGGCTACCTTCCGTGTTTTGGCTTTATTAAGCATTAATCTTCATTAAATGTACAAGTCTCTGTAAGTTTTCAGAAGCGGCTGGCATGTTACCCGCTCAGCTCAGGAGACTCTGGCAACCAGGATTCATGCCGCGCACTTAGAAAATGAGAGGATGTTGATGTCGAAGCATCCCCATTTTCTATAGATTTTGAACGCTGCCGCTGTCTGACGGATTTCTACCGGGGACATTGTGTTGCCTCGTATGCGTGGGACCAAGACTGAACGTGTGACAAGTAAGCTACACGCAGTGTCACGCCAAGTGTACAGCTGGCGTAAAGCAGCATCCTCGGAAGTTCCTATATCGAGTAGCGTGGAAGTCGCGCCGGCCTAGATATCTATAACTGCTACAGCTTATTTCCCTCTCCGTTTTAATTCTTCCCCGTTATTAAGGCAAAACGATAAACGATGTCTTGCCCTTGAATAAGCAATCGGCCAGCCTCCCTCCCCCCTCCCCTCCCAATGTGTGTCCGTGACCTGCTATTTCAAACCGCGCTGCGAACTGCGGACACCTATTTTCTATCGAAGCATACGCCGCACAATCGCAGCCGCAGTCACCTTCGATAAGGCCGTCGAGATTAGCCGAGTAGTTCGTTCGTGCGTGAAGGTCTTTTTTTGGGGGGGGGGAGCTTTAGTCGCAACATTTTGCCTCTTGGGCCTCTTAGACTCCTTACTACAGCGTAGCGTGCACAAATTCAACTTCATGCGAGCAGCAAAAATGCTTCCACAGACGACGCACCATCGCGCACCGGTTTTGCCCCGCGAGCTTCGCGAAACACCCTCCGGCAGACCGGGTATGCGTGATAGGCATCGCGCCTTTAAATCGCCGTCGACGCGGCTGAGCCTTTCGCTCGCTCGCAAGGACGTTTTCGTATTCCGTTCTTTTGCGTTTTTAGGCTGTCTGCGCGTGTAATTGCACCGCACTCGCAACGTGTTCGTAAAGACGTACCGTGACGCCCGCTCTTGCGTCACGCTTACGTAAGCGCTGCGTCATCCGCTGTCCCTGTTCGTCGATTCATGCGGAGGAATATATCGAAGGCTCACCGGTGGTTCTCTCAGAGTCATACCCACGCAGCTTGCTTTGAGGGAGTTTGATGCATGCTTACCGTATTACTCGATTGTAAAGCGACTGCGATTGTAACGCGAGGAGTGACTTTTCATTGCGTCCAGGAAGAAAAAAAAATAGTATTTCGGTATTCGATTGTAACGCGACGGTCGAATTTAGGTAGCAAAAATGTCGAAAAAAAAAAAAAAACTCGCGATACATTTAGTAAATATGGTGCCTTCAGTAAGAGCACTACGCCTCCTGGCGGATATCTCGGAGCATTCGCAATCCCAAAATTAGCAAATTGGAATTAGAAATAAGCGTAATATTTTCTTCAATTCCCACTGATAATTAATACTGGATATGATAGGGGGAAAGACAACATCATAGATAACAGAAAACTCATAAATATAGCAGACATCTCTTGGGACTTTGTTCGAGCTGCCTCAGTTTCGAATGCAGAACACTTTCATCGGTTGAGTGGGTATATGACTTCTTCGCAATACGACTCAAATATTCGGAATGGAGTCCACTTCTAGCTGTTATTGAGAACTTAGTACCAACGCTAAATATTTTCGCAATGAACTCTTCGCAGGCATTGAAACAGGCTCGTTGTACTTACGTAAGGAAGACGTACATTAATAGCAAGCTTGCGAAGGGATCAGCGTGCCTGTGTGATGTGATCATAGCTGGTTAACTGCTGATCACCTCAGTACATTTGACTGAGAAGTAAATAAGATGGCTTTCGCCTTCTGACCATCTTGAGCAAATGCATCAGGTAACGCGTGACCTTACTATGTTATCTCGGGCTTCATTAATGGGACCAGAGATATATTGTGACTATAGGCGTGACAAAACTTACGCCGAAGATATTTTCACTCAAAATGGTAGTACACCTTTTGGCATGCGTTTAATTTTGCCGCGTTAAAATTCTAACCGCGGATTAATTTCTTCTATCCACCAAAACTATGAAGTAGTACTATGAAGGAGCGTTAATTGTGTATGATGCACTTTCCCGTGCGGTCGTTTCTTCGAGTTATTTCGCGTCTGATCGCTTCCCCTCTTCTGGGTGCCATAAAGTCCTAAAACCCTTTCAGTCCCAGTGATTTCAATTGGAATCATAAATTATGTAGGTCAGTCAGCAAGCATCTGGTAAAGATAAAGCGTTGTTCTTCCTCAAGAGCCCGTATTTAGCACATCTGCCCTACATGTGGTGTCAACATGGCACACACAATAATGCGACGTCACGTCTGAATGAAGAAATTACAGAAGCGGTCGTGCTGTTCGCGCATTTCGCTGAGGCAGCGTCTTCTTTCACCGTGCAGAGATAGGGCATTTATTTTAGTTCTGCGCCAGAAATTTGAATTTCGGCTATTGGACATTATGCTATCCTATCTAGATAACATTTTAAGTAATAAATGAACTAAAAATTATGGAATTATTATTAAATAATAATTATTTATTAAATTAATTGGCACATTAATTACTCTTCACTGAAAAGTGTGAACAAAGAGTTTTTCAGTTTTTTTGGACTACCACGATCATGTGCATCTCCAAATGTGAAAACTAGTTGCTTACATTGAAAATAGTTAATTCGGGACTGAAAGGGTTAATTAATCCATCAATCCGTCAATCATTCATAAGCATGAAATTAACTTGCCAAAAACTAATTTTTTATCGTCACCTCACATTTCTTGCCCTCCAAAGTATGCTGCAGGCCTCCGTTAGCGATATCCAATCATTTATCAAGTCAGTTAGTTTTCTGCCATCCACCAACTGCGCTTCCCTTCTCCTCGCACCAACTGTGTAGTTCTAATGAACCATAGTTAACCTTCACCTCGCCTGGCGGATTGCATTTATTTCTCCTACTTGACACAGAAAAATACAGGTTACAGGAAGAAGGAGATAAGTCATAAACGGTATTCACCCTTGTGAGTGGCACGACTTGTGCGCGATATGAATTGCGCCATGCAGTCTCGTTTGCTCAGCTAGAGGAACTGACATCCTTTTATTTCTCGGCACACAAGGCTCAGGAGGTACGAAAATAGCGTCGGAGCCCGATAGTGGGATCAGGACAGAGCTCTCTGAAATCTGATTGCGTAGTATTTCTTCGTGCGTTATCTGTGTAGTGCACCGGGATTGAGTTGCCAAACCGAGGGTCATAAACGAACCCTATCCGTCCCGGATACATTTGAAATTACTGCCATCGCCTAGGTGCTCAGATTTTGAAATCGAGTACTCGAGAGTGTAGGTGCGTTCGGCCCCGAGGTAGAGAGGCCCGCACTTCGGCGCGTCTCAGAGGCCGTTGTGTGAGGGCAGATAAGATTACGCTGTTCCCGCATCGTGCTATCGCGCCGCGTCGAGAGTCCAACGGATCCGTTCTCGGTAATTCCAGCAACGCAGTGTTTGATTGAGCGCCGCTGTATTTCACCTAGCGGCAGACGATGCTGCAACGATCGCGCGTCTTCCGTAACAAACATACGGGTTCTCCCGCTATTGCGATGATTTAGCTACGGAGACGGATTAGAGGTGAGCTCCCTCTCGACATGACGTACGGGCATCCCCACTCAGCTGCTGTGGATGTATTCCGTTTAGAATCGCGGCCCTGCATGCTACCTCTCAGACGGGCAATTGCGAAGTGGAGCTGAGTGACGTTTTTACGAGGAGCAGCGTCTGTGTAAGTCGACTGCAACATGTATCTCCTTGATAACCCTTTGCCTCCTGTGTATTCCGTAAGTGCGATCCTGGAAAGTAATGAGAAAATATTTCTTATGGTGACAGCACGCTATCCACTTGAGCATGCGCGATGACGGGGAGAACTGTGTAGGTATTTCTTAGAGTCACTGGATGCTTTCCGCGCGACTTGCACATATGCTTGACAGAGTCAGCCAACTTGGTAAGTGCGCTTGAAGTACGGAATAAGCGTTGTTTTCTGAAAACGTTTTCGGAGCGTAGCATATAGCAGGCGATAACCAAATTAAACTGGCGAGACAGCTTTTATTTAGGAACTACCAAAAGTTTTCGAGTCGGTGGGTTCCTGATATTTAATCGTACACGACGCAGGGTGAAAGCGCATTAGACGAAGGCATAGAATAGGCTTGCCACGCACGAGCGCTGACTTACAACAGTATTTTATTTGGAAATAAGCAACCAAATATATATCTAAAAAAAAACCCCTGACCAATCCCGTGCCCGGCGTCTGCACAATATTTCTATCACGACGCAAGAAACATAGCTCTTTCCTAGAAAGAGCAATCGACGTTGGAACAAATGTGTCACCTAATCTATCAAGTTTTTAACATTGCTCCACTCTCTCTCTCTCTCTTGCTTCAATTTTACCTTATGTCTACATTCAGTGGGGAGACCAGCCATACATACAGAAAGAAAGAATACGTGTTGGCTTGTGCATTGATCCTATATTAAGCGATTTGTTTTTAACTGAACTGGATAGAAACCTTCGTGCTCGCCTTCATGACTTTAGCATCGCAAAGATATTCCGGTATGTGGATGATTTTTTAATTTTTCTTGATTGCACTTCTGGCTCTTTCGAGATGCTAGCAATAGCGCTCTCACCTCTTTTCGTCATGGCTTATCACCCTAAGTTTTAATGCATGAGTTTCCGTCTAACAGAAGCTTACGCTTTCCTGACATCAATCTTTTATTCCGCGATCAACGTGTATACGGAAAATCTGAGCCGCGTGGCGATAAACCTTTGCTCCCGTTTGCCTTAGCACACTCGAGGCTGGTAAAAGGTGGTATTGCGAAGTTCTGCCTGTCTAATGCTTTGCGTAGGTCTTGCCCTGAGCTCATGAGTGGACAGTTTCAACGTGCTGATACTTCGCCTCAGGGATGCGGGGCAGCCCTCGCACGTACTCGGTAACGTTGCTGAAGGCCTGCTGAACCACATGGCACCGCAAACAACCACTTCACCACCTACGAATAATAAAGGTAGCAGTTATTCCGTACATTCGTGGTTTTTCAGATCTTCTCATACCCGTCGGTGAACGTGCAAGAGTTAAAGTTGTTTTTTTTTTTCCGGCGCCAGATAAGTTGCGATCTTTGTGCAGATTGACTAGCTCGTGTGCCCCCAAGAAGAGTGAGTGCAATCAGAAACAAGAAACCACTTTCGTTGACTGTGCAAAAGGTACAGTTTTACTATCTGTCCTTTGGCTTGTGGTAGCAATTATGTTGGTCAAAGTGGACGACTCCTTGATGATAGGCTCCGGGAGCATCGTTACATGTCCGAGATGAGAGGGGGGGGGGGGAGAGGGGTTTAGATGCACACTTTAGATCTTGCGCTGTTATGACCACGTGTCATCCGTTCAGTTGTGAGCAGCAGTTGGAAATCAGTTAACCCACGGAGATCATTGAGGCGGAGTTGATTGACAGATTAGGTGACGCATGTGTTTCAAAACCTTCAGTTTGCTCTTTCTGGAAAAGGAGCTATGTTTCTTGCGTCGTGATGGGAATTGGTGCAGACGGCCAACCACGTGACGTGTCACGGGTTTCTTACCTATATATGCGCTTGCTTGCTTCCAAATGAAATATTGTTGTAAGTCAGCGCTCGTGAGTGTGAACCATCTTCTCTGTGTCTCTGCCTTCGTCACCCTGTGTCATGGCAAACCAACAAGCCGAGACAGCTACCTTAGTCAATCAGGCAAACACGGAGGTATGGATGAATGAAAAGCGCTTGCGCTGTCTTTTTCAATTGATTATTTCCGTTTCTTACAGACCACCTATATCTAGGTGATGTGTAAGACTAACGGTTGATTGTATTAGTGTACCTTTCGTTTATTTTCGCCACACTACCCGATTTTGTTGATACTGGGGAGCATATGAGTTGGGAAGATTGCTATGAAAAGTTCGATACCTCTGTAACTTTCCCGAATGATTATCTTTGCCCTTTATAACGCGGTCGTTTTGGCATGACTTAGGCCAGGCAATAATAATATTTTCCTACTGTGATACTAAGGAAACAATGCGTAAGAATGCGTGAGTAAAACATTGGCTGCCGAGAAAAGCAGTTAAAAGTATGCGTCACTGCATGTGGCAAGCAAATTTCTGCTACATCGTTTCTAATGTTTCGTAAAGGCCACGGTTTCATCGCGTATTTTCGGCTGTCTGCTTAAAAAGCTTCAACTTTGTCCTGTTGCGTTTGTCTTCATTTCCACATGGGAAACCAACGTTCTGGCCGCGTCTCGGCAATTATAGCACGCGTTCATTTTTCTTCTCGTGCAGGAAGGAAACTACCTGCAAGTTGTCAGCGGCATGGAGATCAAGGTCTCCAAGCTCCACTGGTTCCCATGGATCTTCGTGTTCACCATGACGATCACCGTCATGATCGTCTACGCGTGGAGCGTCCTCATCGGAGACGTGCCCGTGTTCCTACCATACGTCAGGTAAAGCACATTTTTGCAAGTTCCCTATCTGCTTTCACCAGTGCTAACACATGACTCACAGTGATGGGTGTGATGTGCGCGACTTCCACGAGAACATCAGGCATTTATTGCACCACTGTACTCAACAACAAACACGCCTATGATCGTTCAAGACGCTCCTTGACGAACAACAGAAGGCTATTGCCCGCGCAAGCGCTACTCGATAGCCGTCACTGTACCTTGTCGGACTGGAATGCAGTGAAGGTTTTGGTGCGCTCCTCGAGGAGTACTTGTTCTGCCAATGCCCGGCTATGCATGACACCTATCCTCATTAGCCACGTCTTTTTACCTGTACACCCTTGCAATTTTTTTAACGATATCACGCGAGCGCTGAGCGCGGGATATGGTAGCGTTTAATATTCCCGTAAGGTAACCAGATCTGCTGACGATGCGCAAGCGCACAAAACACCCTGAACTGCGTCTAATAAATAAAGGAAACAGCGGATAAGGCAACAGAAAGAGAATCTGCCGAGGACAGTCGAGGGCACTTGCACTTGGCGGTGCATAGCACGCATGCCCATAATATTGATAATTTCTCCGATCTGCTGCGTTGAACGGCGCAGTCTACGTAAATATTACTTAAATATCTGTTGAAGGAAACAGCTTTTCAGACGGCGCTCGCAGTTCAGGGTGTTTTGTGCGCTTGTGCCATGCTTTTGCATCGTCGGCAGATCTCGTTACTTTTCGAGAATAATAAAACCATTTCCCGCGCTCAGCGCTCGCGTGATATTGTTAAGAAGTTGCAAGGGTGTACATAGCTAGGCGAAACTAGATTTCGTCAGTCCTGCGTGCGCGAGAACAAGCTTCACTACTCGCCACTGGTCCACTAAAAATGAAAATGTCGTCCGCGGGAAGAAAACGTATGTACCGCATAAATTCGGCGTATCCGACTACTCGCCAATAGTCCACTTATTATGAGGAGGGTACACACGGGTGGAAAATAGAATGTAACAAAACGGAAACTTGGGCCAGTTGGTTGTACTTCATATTTACCGGCAGCGGAACCACACACACGGACAGAGAAAAGAAGTGAAACGGAAACACAGCGCTGACACTCACAACTAAACTTTTTATTACAGAAACAACACTTAAATGATCAACCCTCCTACGTTCCCCTAAGTGTTGTTTCTGTAATAAAAAAGTTTAGTTGTGAGTGTCAGCGCTGTGTTTCCGTTTCAATTCTTTTCTCTGTCCGTGTGTGTGGTTGCGCTGCCGGTCAATACGATGGAAAATAGAAGTTGAGCTTTCTGCGTAGGTGTAACCAATAATTGAGAAAGGCTTTAATAAGCCGTTCATATTGCCCCAATGATAAACAGCGGTGCCGGACTTTTCAGCTTGGCTAGTTAACCATCTGTACGGAGTGCTTAGGGGGTGATTTATTCCTACCCCTCTCTCTCATCTTCCTGTTTCCCTTTCCCAGCTCATGCCAGCCGACCTGACGGTTCTGCTTGATGTACTATCCGCGTCAAATGAAACCCGAACAGCGGCAAGCATTCGCAGTGGTATAGTGCGCGCCGTCCAGTTATCACTATGGACAGGCGCGCATGTATGCGAAGTGCTGCCGAACCGGATGCGCGCGCCTGTCAGTGGTGATAACTGGACGGCGCACACTATACCACTGCGAATGCTTGCCGCTGTTTGGGTTTCATTTGACGCGGATAGTACACGCCTTGTCCTCCCTTTCTTTTTTCTCTTTTTTCCTCTGTCCCTATACTTTCCGGTTCGCTGTGATTAGAGAGGCTTTCTGGTCAATGATGAAGAGCACTTACGAACAAAAAGTTTTGCTTATTGGGCCCTTGATTTATCGAGTGGTGCTCTCCTATGCTCTCAGCGCCAGCTCTCCCTCTATTACGATTAGGAAGCTTACCTAAGACTTACTCTTCGTGAATAATTACACCCCCCCCCCCCCCCCCGTTTCATTTCGAATAAGGAAACACGCAGTCTTCATCTACGTTTTCCTTGGCTTTATCTGTTGGCTTGATTGACTTCTTACAATGAATGGAGCCCCTCTGTTCTTCTGGGACCGAACTCATGAGGCATTCATTGCGTAACTGCTTCTTGCCATTGCGCGGTCGCCTTTAGTTAATAATACGTTCTCGATTAGGGGCTGGCGATAATTTGATTTTACGAACAATTATGCAGCGTAGAAGTTGCTCGCCGGACACGAGCGCTGATTCTTCTTGCTGAAACTCCCGTCTGGTTTCTTTCCTTGAATTTTTTTCTTCTTTTTTTAAATTGTTGAACCTCTTGAACTGGGCTTTTTCTACTTTTAAATGAAGGGCAGGTTGCGTAACCTGCATTTAAAAGTACTGGGAAACCCACTAAAGGCGCGACTTCTTCGGCGCTCTAAGAGTTGTGCAACCAGAAAAAAAATTAATGTATTTTTGTTCATTGTGACATTGTGCGTCCCCTCTCACTTCGGTGCGATAGTACTTGCGTTCTTTCGCATCTCACTAAACGACGAAAATTTCGCACGGTTGGCGATTCTCCTTGCACTTCCAAGTATACTCCTTCCAACAACGCACTGGAACTGTGCCACGTGGAACTAAATGGGCCTCACCTGTGCACACATTGTGTCACGGAGTGAGCGCACGCGGTACTCTGTTACTCCAGGATTACTACATTGTGATGGCTCTCCACGAAATAGGGAGATTTAGTTCCACTTACATGATCCCCACTTTTCGCATTGGAAAAGACGTATTGTCGTCATACACTCATTCATACGGACTGGGCCGGTTTCGTTAAAGAGATAGCGTCCGCGTCTCTTAATGAGAGGCACGTGGGGCATTGCATTTGCACACTGAAGTCATTGTTTCCGCAACGCGAGTACTGTTTCGATGAACTCTTCGCGACGTACACACATTGGTCGAGACCAGCTGAATGAATGAGACACGTGGAAAGATACGTGTTGTAGGTCACGTAGGAGGAAGCGTATACGTGTATACATTACGTGACAATAACACGGAAATGTACGCCGTTCTAGAGGAAGCTGCGGCGAAGAAAAAAGAAACGGCGCTCTCATTGAAGGTTACGGGAAGTTTCCAAGACGTTCATTGTTTTTCTTACTGCTAAAGCTGATGACTCCTGTCTCGATGCGGAGTATCGTTTTGTCCTTTGGCCTTTTATACAATCTTAGTTTTCCTCCCGAAGCATTACTTTATTGCTATTCATTTAGCGTTAATAAACTTTGTTTTGTTCTTTACAACTTTGTTATATCGTTTTTCAGCAACGCGTAATAGCAATGGCTACAGTGGGAAAAATTATCTCCAGAAATGTTTCCTTTTCTTTTTAAACAAATGCGATAAAATCTTGGAAGTTTGGCAACACGTATGCCCCCCCACCCCCCCCTACCCCCCATTTCCCATTCTTAACCCTTTCAGTCCCTGTGATTCCAATTGGAATCATAAATTATATAGGTCAGTCAGCAAGCATCTGGTAAAGATAAAGCTTTGTTCTCCCTCAAGAGCCCGTATTTAGCATCTGCCCTACATGTGGTGTCAACATGGTACATATAATAAAGGCAGGTCACGTCTGAGCGAGAAGAAATTACAGAAGCGGATGCTGCTCGCGCATTTCGCTGAGGCAGCGTCTTCTTTCACCGTGCAGAGATAGGGCATTAATTTTAGTTCTGTGTCGGAAATTTGAATTTTGGCTATTGGACAATATGCTATCCTATGTAAATAATATTTTATGTAGTAAATGAAGCAAAAATTATGGAATGATTATTAAATAATAATTATTTGTTAAATTAATGGACACGTTAATTACTCTTCTCTGAAAAGTGTGAGCGAATAGTTTTTCAGTTTTTTTAGGACTACCACGATCATGCTCATCTCAAAATGTAAGAGCTAGTTGCTTACATTGAAAATATTTAATTCGGGACTGAAAGGGTTAAACGGAGAACCGGGCGCACGCGCATAAGTGGCAAGTAGAATTGCGCGTGTGTTGGCGAAATGTCGTCTCTCTCCTATTAGTTGAGCTTTACCGATGTTCATTTTGCGATGAGTCCTCAAGCGTCCTGCCGCGGTGGTGTAGCGGTTAGGGTGCTCGACTGCTGACCCGAAGGTCGCGGGTTCGATCCCGGCCGCGGCGGTCGCATGTCGATGGAGGCGAAATGGTAGAGGCCCGTGTACTGTGCGATGTTAGTGCACGTTGAAGAACACCAGATGGTCGAAATTTCCGGAGCCCTCCACTACGGCGTCCCTCATAATCATATCGTGGTTTTGGGACGTTAAACACCAGATATTATTACGAGTACCTGAAGCAGCGTCTCTGTCGTTTCTTCCAGCGATGCTGGTGGCAATCCTCCGCAAAGCGCACTATTCGGACTCGCCCTCATCGCCTGCATCGTTTCAGGTAAACATACAGCTGTTGCTTTTGTAACGCAACGTGTTCCCTATTTTCTTTTTCTTTTTTTCCTTTTTTTTAATTCTTGTTAGCAAAACGCTCATGACATATTTATTGCCTCTGCTTGTTTATGCTTTTCGTCTGGTGCATTTTTTTTTTTTACTCAATCAGGGGATTGACAACAGCAAGAATCATGGAATGGACAATAGCAAGCTTTCACGCGATATGTTATGTCTAAATGACTGTATTACGATGCTTTATCTGACCGGGCAAAGCGCCAACAAATGGCGCCGAGCCGACAACTAGCGATAGTTTGTGCCTATTGTTCTGGTCTGTGAACAAACGCTTTCGCCTTATTTGTAAGAGCCACAACAATCGCGCGTGCTTCTTCCCTGCACAAAGTTAGCAATGCATACCGGATCCTTCTGTGGGTTATCTTATCAAAATGTACCCGGACACGGACGTCAGCACGTGCCGCATTTGTAGGCGCCGAGAAAATCTGAATTTGTGATGCAGAGGAAGATCTGAACACCATGGCGGGTTTTTGTACGATTATGTTCCTTGAAATCTTCGCACGTTGTTAATTTTAATAAGCATTCCTCCATCGGTGCCCTGGACTTACATAGTCTACCCCCTAAGGCCAAGACAATTCTCTTGCTCCAATAAATAAAATTTACCCGCCACGGTGGTCTAGTGGTTATGGTACTCGACTGCTGACCCAACAGGTCGCGGGATCGAATCCCAGCCGCGGCGGCCGCATTTTCGATGGAGGCGAAAATGCTTGAGGCTCGTGTGCTTAGATTTAGGTGCACGTTAAAGAACCCCAGGTGGTCGAAATTTCCGGAGCCCTCCACTACGGCGTCTCTCATAATCATATGGTGGTTTTGGGACGTTGAACCCCCAGATATTATTTTGAACAAATAAAAATTAATCATCTATTTTATTGTGACTTCCAATTCCTGCATTGGTCTTTACCATTTCACCGAGTTTAGCTCTTTAAGATCCACGCGGTTGCACATTTAAGTCAGCGTTCTAAATCATACACGCCGAAAGAGATCTGCGTAAAGGGACTACCTATAACCAGGAAACGAGAACTTTGTGTCTGCGCTGCCGGCTATAGCCGGTACATTAAGCAGAAACTGAGAAAAAGTGTATATGTTTATACGCAGCAGCACATGATATGGTCTGTGTGTCGTATCCTAAATGGAACACTCCTGACACACGTGACCAGTTAATTCAGAACATTCTTGAAGAGCTCCGAATGCATCTAAAGGGACACCGATGCTTTTCTTTAAGCACAGAATGATGCTTATCGCTGCAGTTACGATACCAGTTTGTTCCGACAACACATTTTCAGAGTTCTCTTTTGGTATAAAGCTTTAGGAAAGTGCAGGACATTTGCTGTAGCGTTTGGTAAGGACCAGTCGAGCGTGTACCTTCAGCAACCACACAAAACGTGAATCGAATATTTATGTGAGATTTCGCAGAACAGCTGCGACAACACTGTGCCTACTGAGAGGTTGCTTTTTTTTTCTGGGACACTTGACCAATCCTTCATGTATTTTCGTCCTAAATATATTTTTAAAAATTTTCGTGGATAATCTCTGCTGTCACTAAGTTTCGCTCTTGGCATGTTAGTCAACCTGTCACGATGGTGTGCCCGTAAATAAGATTATAACGCGCGTTCTTCTTTCCACTGACAGCCCTCATACCCATGTTGGTTCGCTTCTTCGCGGTGAGAGCGGTGGATTGCAAGCACAAGAAGTTCGTCACGCTGCTCAATTACCTGTCGCTTATTAGCGCCGTGCTGGCCGGCGTTGGCTTGGCTATGGTTGCTACAAATCCCGTCAGCCACATACGGCGGGACGGTACTTGGGTGAGACAAGATGCTATCTATCTATATACCTGTCTGTCTGTCTGTATATCTATCTAATCACTTCTTCTGTCAGTTTTTTGTTGTTTTTTTTATTTTGGAAGCCTCAAAATTCCACAAGGCATCTTTTTTTCGTACAAGAAATTTACACATTTGAAACATCAAACGTTTTCCATACGCAGCTTTCTTCATCTTTGCTTATACCATTCGCGAAACGCGCGAGAAATGAATATACAGGTACGCCTCAGTCCGCGCTCATTAACGTGCCTCTAACCATGGTGGTAGGCAGCACAAGGTTTTTACTGGGACACGGGAACACCGCCGTCGATTCGTATCAACTGGCCTAATCAAACTACCTATTAAGTGTGTCAAGCGTAATACAACAAGTATGTGCTCCAGTGCCGATCGACGCTTTCCGAGGCTTATTAACGCGACAGCGTTAAAGAGCTCGTTTCGCAGAAATTCCGGCGTCGGTGGCGGCGTCGTTGGTTGTGAGCGAAAAATCATCATCTTGTCCATGACCAAAAAATCGAGAAAGATGCGAATAAAATAATCAAAATTTCCGGGTCCGAGTGAGGATCGAACCCAGGCCGTCTGCGTAGCAAGCAGGTGCTCTACCACACTGTCACGCTTCTGCTTAAAATTACATAGGAAATAACTTTCTCTGCTTGGAAATGCAGTGAAAATAACTTTCATGCTTTACAAACACACGCGTCCTATATACAGGCGTCACAATACAATATGTAATATCGCAGTAATATTGCGTGGTACAAGCGTACATTGCCATAGCGCGTCAGAACATGTGAATATCATAATGACATCGTGGTTCAAAGCCGGCCACCCATTATAAAAGGCACACACATTACTGCGCGTATTCCCTTAACACCACGTAGTGGGTGCATAGCATGTTCGAAAACATTTCCCGCTGATAATTGCTCGCGGTTTGAAGCATGCTACGCTACATAGTACATACATGATACATGATACATAGTATGCACTAAGGGATCGAAGTACGCACTAGGGATAGGATATCGCTATCGCATTCACTTCTTAAAAGGGAAGCTTAAGGATCCCCCAATTTTTATTCTTCAAATATTGTATGACAAAGTCGGTGACCATGCTCATTTGCTGTGTAACGATTATGATCAACGGTCGTGTGAGCGTTCAGTATGCGCGCATACTGTGCTGGGGGCGTTTTCTTTTTTTTTTTTCTTTTTTTTTGTGTGCACGAACATGGAGTGACCCTCTTGTTCCTCTTCCAGGCATATCCGGTCGAGCACTTACTTCCGGTTTTAAGAATGTTCATAAGAAGTCTTCTAAAAATTAGAGGTGTATGATTCTGTGTCAAGTTAAGAGTTATATTGGACACATATGATATCGGAGCAAAACAGACACCGAGTTCACACGAACGCCGGCGTGCAAGTGTCATCACCAGACACTCAAGTCAAGAATTAGGGGTCCCCGCCAGAATTTCTCTACACTTAAGCTGTAGGTTCGCGCCAAAATATTCACTGCACTAAGATGTTAGAAATAAAGTGGCCGTACCTCGTTATAAGGTGACGTTTTTGAGGGCTGAGCAGGGTTATGTGCTCTTCCTCCTAACTAATGTTTACTCCTTTCCTCGTTTTACGAGTTCCCTCGACATGTTGCTTGTCCATCAGTATCGTCTCACTCTTTGCGGAGTGTGTTGCTTATCCGTTACGCTGTCATCTTTCTTTGTCTCTCAGTGCCTTCTTCTATACCTGAATGCTGCTGCCTCTCTCCTGTCTTCCTCTTCCAACGTGTTGCAGGCTCTCAAGTCTTCAAAGCGCCTGCTTTCTTAGTGAAGCTATTGAACGGACAGTGAGTGTCGAACTGCTTCCGTAAGTCGACCGCTGCGTTAAAGCCTTTGTGCGTTCACCCACAGCCGAGACAGTCACTCATTCTAACTATACATTTCAACGCCCGAACACGTGTGCATGTTCTTATGACTGTGATGTAATTAAATCGGCGGACAAAATTTATTTTGGAACCACCACGAGAGCATGCAGGCATCCGCACACAGAAACGCTCATGCGAAATCATTTATTAACGAGGCACACTATTAATAATTATAGTCGTATCTGTAGTTCGCAGTATGCCAATACTATAGAAAATTCAATATTACCGTCACAAGTGGCTTGGAAAGCACGAAAAAAGAACACACAAAAGTGAGAAGCTGGTTTCGACACCACCGAGAAGTTCCAGAATTAGCGGACATAAAGAATGTAGAGTTTTGAAAGCACACTCTCCCAGCATAAAATAGGCGGCTGTTTATTTGTGGCGTTCCTACAAAAATCGTCAGTATATTATCTCACGTTGTCGGTAGCGCCTCTATAAAATGCTATAAGAAACAAGGCACACTTAGTGGACGTGTAGAAAGTTTGCTGCAAAGGAAAAGCCCACTTTTCAGTGTATTTAAATGATGCACAGCGACGTCATTTGAAGCCTTTTTACGAAAATATGAACTTCGGTGCATGAAGCTCAATACTCTCGCCATCCGGGTCACAGTGATGTAGCACTATATGTAATGCGGGCATAGCTTAGGAGTCTGATTTGTTTGCTTGAATCGCCGCAGAATGTAAGTTACCGTGAAAATCTTATTACATGCTCACAGATCAACACTTTCCTTTACTGCGCTTCGGAAGTGCGGCTTCTTTTGCAAGAGCGCTTTCTTTGCAATGGACTTTTTAAACAGCCGCAAGTGTGACTTCATGTTGATATGCTATGTTTTGTTGCATGACAGTTGAATGTGATTAGAATACAACCCTCCGTGGTACCTTACTGTTAAGGTCCACTGCTAAGCTGCAGAGCGCACATACGATACCTGACCACGGCAGCCGCAGTGCGGTGAGAGAAGCAAAATAAAAACGAAGAAAGGAACCATGCATTAAGCTTTAGGTGCGCCTTCAAAAACTTCAGTTGATCAAAATTAAATCGGATTGTGCCCCATATTGCTGTTGTGATAAACCGAATTTAAATTGTTGTTAATTGGAGTATACCGTAAACAAGTGAATCATAAACATGAAATCACTTTCCATGTACTTGCAAATGTACATGAACATTTATGAATTAAATAGAACTTTCACCCTCAATCCACTTGCCTCATTAACCGCCGCGGTGGTCTAGTAGTTATGGCGCTCGACTGCCGACCTAAAGGTCGCGGGATCGAATCCCTGCCGCGAAGGCCGCGTTTTCGATGGAGGCGAAAATGCTCGAGGCCGGTGTACTTAGATTTATGTGCATGTTAAAGAACCCCAGGTGGTTGAAGTTACCAGAGCCTTCCACTACAGCGTCTCTCATAACCATATCGTTGTTTTGGGACGTTAAACCCCATCGATTGTTATTATCGTGCTAAATTTTGTTTTTGTTTTTCTCCGCAGCTACTGCCAGTTCTCCTTCCACACATCGCTGGCGCCGGTCTGATATTCGTCTTCTCGACGGGCTACTTCATCATACAAGCCATGTTCGTGTGGCTGCTGGGGCGAGACCACTGCCGTCCGATGCTCGGATACGCCAGGATAATCTCCACAGCAGCCAGCATTGGTGGTGCCATAGCTAGTATCCTTGACGGACACGCAGTTCGCTGTAAACATACTCACCCTCTGAAGGTTTGAATCAGGGTGGATGATTATAAGGGTGGCTAGTGTTTTTTTTTTCTTTTTTATAAGCGATGGTATTTAAGAGATCCGGTGTCGTCGTCGATGTCAGTGGCGTTGTTTTCTAGCGAAAAATCGGCGCTGCCAATAAGCTAAATTTTGGTAAGCGTCAACGCAAAGAAATACCGCAATGCCACTCAAGCTGTCCTCTCCCGGATTATGATACTTCGTTGTGCTTTTCTTTTATTCTCTACAGCAACTAACAAGTTACATGCGTGTTCATACAATGACCATCGCGGATTAATCTAAAAGGCGACACACTGCATGTCGAGCACCATGTAATTTCACCTGAGATGTGGAAGGAAAAACTCAAGTTACAGCTACTTAAAGGTACCGCGGTTGGGTTATCCTATATTTAACACCTGGATTCTCGCAATCCTTAATGTAACCCCCACCCACCACAAAGGGAAAACGCATATTAAGGAAGTATTTAAGTGCACATTAAAGAACCCGAGATGGCAAAAATTAACCCGTGGTCCTCCACTACGGATTGCTTCGCAATCCATCGCGGTTTCTGGCCCGTAAAATCCCAGAATCTGATCGGTTCTGGTGTTGTGTGCGTCGCGCTCCTCCGCAACCTGCGCTGAAAGGTTGCGAATTGCGTCTGTTACTTTAAGTCCGCTGCGCAACTTTGCGTTGAAAAGCGTTCATCCTTTGTTAATGTCGAGTCATTTCTTTAAAATTTTATTTCTAAAGCCGGCCCATTGGCATAGTAATTGATGGTGTCAAAAATACACATGCAAATTTGCTTCGTGTACAAAGCCTAATAGTGATCGGTGGTAAGGTCCACAGATCCAGCGGTCGAGGTTAGGTGGTCGGCCAGGCCTGAGGCCCGTGACACGGAGGTGGTGAAGACGGCCTTGTTGCAGGCCTGTGCAAGTTCATTACAAGTGTTTGGCAATCACATCGCGGATTGGGCTGTGGCAAAATGCGCACGATGTACAGTCGCGCGCGATATGAAGGTTATCGCGCGCGAGCGTACCGCTCAACGCTCGCTCGATAACGTTCATATCGCGCGCGACTGTACCTCATGGGTCGCGGTAATGTTGCGCCCAAACGGTGGTCACAGATGGTGCGAGCGCAACCCCGACACGAAGCCTCCGCAATGTAACCTCCCCTCGGCGGGTTAAACCACTAGGGAGGTCTGACCCACACAGAGGTATAAGAGCTCGTGTGGTACGTCGGAGGCTTTCTTTTTCCAGGAGCATCTGTCCCTGCGTGTCTTCAGGAAAATGCTGTAGTTGAACGTCATTACTTGGAAACATATTTGCAACTATGCAGCATTGTTTCAAATTAGAGTTAAATAGTAATATCTTCATTGAAAATTGTCATTGAGCTTTCCTTTGGAACATTTGACATGTGTTTCATTAGGTACACACTTGCATTTTATTAAGAATGTCGGGTGAGCGTTGAGCCCAGGATACGGTAGCTTGTAATATCGGGGAGAAGCAACGAGATCGGCGCTACGACGATCGGCGTCACACCTGCTTTCTGAACACATGGTCGCACAGATAAGGCCGATAGCGCGTATCCATCTCTAAGCAAACGGCGTCTCGGAGAGCGCTCGCCCACGAGTGTGTTCTCTGCGCTTGCGCATCCTGTAGGAAATCTCGTTACTTCTCGCCATGTCCAGGGGTCAACACTCGCGCGACATTATTAAAAATGGCAGGAGTGTACATTCATATTAGACTCTCGATTCATCAATATGACAACTGTTACAAAATGCCATCATTGAAAAAGAATTACACCATCGCCCACTGAAGGGAACCATGAGGGGATGCGAAGCAGCAGTGGGGGGTGCACACCAAGTTTCAGTTTACGTTCACTCGGCCGTCGAAGCCAAGCGTCGGCGTCGAGCCTACCGCTTCCGCTACAGAGAGCCAACGCGAGTCTGTGGCGAGGGTAGCGAGGCTTTCGAGACAACTGCAGCGACCGGGAACCGACGGAGCGACCGCACGATTCAAGCGAGACTTCCTCGACCGAGCGCACGCTCTTATATTAAAGGGGGGGAGGGAGAGGAGGGAGTGGGTTAACAGGCTGCAGCGCGGGGGGAGGAGAGGAGAGAAGGCGACCGAACGCCTGCGTAAAGGAGGAGAGTGGGAGAGAGTAGGCGCATGCTCAGTAAGGGTGGTCAAGACGCACACCACCACCATCACCGGATTGAACTCCGCCATAAGCTGTTTCGCATCTAATAAACATGACCGTTCAGTGCGACCAAACGGGGATGAAAGACCAACGTAAGAATAACACGACGCCAATGCCGTGCAGCTATGTAGTTTTATAAAGTGCATTATAGTGGGTAATATAGCTGAACAACTTTCACCGGCTGCTAAAGTGTGGCGCTGTGACATGACTTCTTGTGGTCGCCATAATACCCTCACGCAACTTCATGATCATTGATAGCAGCGAAACGTTGTTTGCCATTTCCACCTTGACTAAACCAAAAGTGGCCGCTTTTGCTCCATTCAACAGTCT
>JALIZH010011387.1:0-73589 GCA_030522465.1 Rhipicephalus appendiculatus
AATACCTGTTGCATATTATATATATATATATATATATATATATATATATATATATAGTTTTTCACTGTGACTTTCTTTCATATATTTTAACCAGTTAGCCAGGAATATTCTCTTGAAACCCTATATATATATATATATATATATATATATATATATATATATATATATATATATATATATATATATATATATATATATATATATATATATATAGTGCATCAGCGACACGTTAATCATAAACCTCAGCCGAACAAGCAAGGCGAGCTTGATCTGTTCATATAGTTTGATGAACCATTATTGGTATTGGCTCGCGAACACAGTGCGGAGGGCTACCTAGTGAGCATCGAATACTTAGATCGTTGAATCTGTAAGCAGAACTGTAATGCGAAAAGCGCTTGTTAGTTTTGAAGTATTCTTTCTCGCTGTTTTCATTCACTCTGTTGTACATTGCTGCTGACATGGGTACCTGTTCCGGGTTAGTCATCAGTAAAGACAACATGCATGTGTCCATGTCTGAACTTATCCTCTTAGTGATTACTCTTTCAACGGCATGAAGTTGCATCGCGGCAACAAAGGCCGTCTGTCATCGGCTAATATCCTCGATGAAATTACTTATGCTGATCCGTCCGCCTCGGTGGATCAGTGGCTAGGGTGCTCGGCTGCTGACCCAAAGGACGCGGGTTCGATCCCGGCCGCGGCGGTCGCATTTCGATGGAGGCGAAATGGTAGAGGTCCGTGTACTGTGCGATGTCAGTGCAGGTTGAAGAACACCAGATGGTCCGAATTACCGCAGCCCTTCACTACGGCGTCTCTCATAATCATATGGTGGTTTTGGGAAGTAAAACCCCACATATTATTATTATTATTATTACTTACGCTGATCAGGAGAGCAGAGTACACTGAAGAAAGAACGTGTCAAAAGGGTGTCGTCTCACCTCACAAGAATAATCCTGGTATCTTGCATGCCTCTCGATTGCATTATCGCCGCGCGCCCGGCGCTTCCAGGTCACGAATAGCGCGCACGCTATCAGCGTCAGGCAGCATTCTTGATAGGAAAGTACGAGCGGCGAAAATCCAAGAAAGGAAGCGCGAGCCAGCAGCAAAGCTGCCGGTGAAAGATCTCTCCGTTGCTATGGCAACAGCGCGCAGCCCGCGTCTGCTTGCCTACCGTTTCACTGTCTGTCCCGCGTACGCCGGTCCCCGCCGTCGTCACCGCCGGTACTGCCGGCCTCCGCCAGTCAGCGAGCGTAGGGGGGGGGGGGGGGGGGGGTGTTTATTCATGTCTTATGTATGTTCGTGCGTGCGCCTGTGTGTGTGCGTGTATACACATTCAAACCTTTAAAATTTCGGAAGTTCCAACTGTCGAAGTCGCCTTAGGTCGTTCTTTTCTTCCAATACAATTATCATGTGTTCTCTGTCTTACGTTCGCACATGTAACTGCTTTTCTTGGTACCCTCGCTGTGAACAGGAAAGGTGGAAGCGAACTGAGCCGGTTCGCAGAGGCAGCCGGTGTCGCAGTTAACCTGCGAAATGCCCTTGCTTCGCAGCCACTAATCTAGCGAGTTGTTTGTAACTAGGCCCTGCTTTGCAGAAATGGCACTTTTATACTTGCAGGCAATCTTTTTCATGCCGTCGTGAGCGTCGATATAGGCAAATAAATTCATTAGTGTAACCTCGCTACACCGATCTCGTCCAGAGAGATCGGTGTAGCGAGGAATTTTTGGGGATGCTTCAGTGGCGCGACGTCACGCTCCTGCCGGCGTGTTATTGGATATGGCGACGCAACAGTGTCACCATGTCCAATCACACCGCGGCAGAAGCGCGGCAGAGCTTTATGGGACGTGACTTTCTTTTTTTTTTTTTTTCGGCGTGCATTTGGGCTGAAATACCGAGGACGACAACGGCGTTCGTCTTCGATGCGTCGTATGTTATAATTACGGCTCTGTGCTTTCGGATAAATCCGAAAAAAGTCCGATAAACTCCGATTTTAACGGCCATTATGACCTTGTTCCGTTTTTATCAAAAGAACGTGTTCTAAGCGGTCATCGACACGTCGGCCGGCTTGGCCGATATAAACATCACCTTAGCAGAAGTTTTCTCGTGCAATGAGTCATGCTGGGATTCTACTGCATCCGGCTGATAGAGCTCTCGGACTCTTTCTAATCAAGTATCCGGCAGCACGCACGATGCCAAGTAGTGAACAACTATATCAGAAACAACTACATGAGGCCAATGCGAGAGGCATTGCGTCGATAAGCTGTTCTATGACAGACGGCCATATTTTTATCTCCATCGGTGAGTCGGAACTTCGCAGACGACCGGCAGTAGCGGTGCTTGCAACATTCTGCGATGATGAGGTTTCATAGTGGACGTAGGGCCATCATGATATACTCACAAATAGTTCATCAGAGCAGCAAAATATCATTTGACATGTCGATACCCTCTTCAGAGGCCAAGAATCATCACTCGAGAGGAGTGCGCTTCCATCAGTGATAACAATTTCGTAAAGTATTCTTGCGTCGATTACAAATATACGCTTCCGTATATTTAAGATTTCAATACCGACAAGCGTACATGTTCTGTATTCAAGCATCTGAACTTGGTTGTATATGTGTTTGTGCGCTAGAACCTTCCAGACAATTAAATTACGCTCCGTATGTTCTGACGTTCTCGAGTTTAGATACCATTACATCTAAGATTTTGGAGCACTGAGAAAATTGGAAAGCTAAATTCCGATTTTCGGAGAATTGGGGATTAGCGATAAATAAACTGCGATAAGCTCCAAATTTCCTCCAGAAAAATATTAATAAACTCCGAAAAACTCACCCCGAATTTAAGAAATATAAACTTAAGAAAAATGAATTTAAGGAAAATGCACCGCAACAAGCAAAAAATTTGGTAGCCCTGATAAGGGCCTTTCTCATTCATAAAAAGCCGTTAGTTCTCTTGAGGTAGCTCAATGCCGGATAGCTCGGAGTTGGAGTCGCTCTCTTCAGTTCATTCTTCACCCACTTGGATAACGATGGGGTGAATGTAATCACTTTCAGATGTGTCAAGTCTGAGCTTTGCTTCAAGGTCCATTACGTGTCTAAGATTGTTCTTCCAGTCTTCTGCTGTAACGTTGCTGATCTTGTCCCTTAACATGTTTTCGGCCGTGGACAACTTGAAGTATCTGCAGTGGCATATCACGGGGGGCGAGAGGGGGGGGGGGGTGGTCAGAGGGTCCTGACACCATCCCCTGTGTTCTGCGGGGGTGGGGGGCGACTCCTTGCACTGCAGCCCATAATTCGATGTTTAATGTCGAATGTCGTCCTCGTAAGGAACGAGGACGACATTCGAAGACACACAGCGCTGAATTTACAACTGGCTATATTTCCCAGCTTACAGCAATATATATGCCCTTTTCACCAGGAAAAAGAAAAAAATAGAGCAAATGAAGCCTGCACAAAAATATTGTAGAAAAAATCCCCGACGATTGCAATACTGCCTATTGCGAATTCCGTGGCAGCTTCGTGCTGCGGCGCTGCCAACTGTATTTGAAGTTTTGGCTATCCGCAGTCGTAGCAATGTGACATTCCTTACATATTGCCACAGAAACTGCCAAAGCTCGAGCGCTACGCACACCACTCTGTGCTCTGCAGGCGTCGCGAACACGGAGGAAAGAAGACGATAGGAGGCACCGCGCCTAGCGTCCACAAGCCAACCTCCTCTGAAATCGCTGGCTCCTCGCGTTCGTGCTCACTTCCCATGAGGCTCCTGTTTTAATTCCTATTTTAGCGGGTTTGTGAACAAAAGCCGGCAGATCCCACGCACTGTGGGAATCGATGTAATGCCAAGCAGCCAGGAGGGAGCAAATCATGCTTTACATAATTTGCATGTCATGTTTTACATCTTAGGACCTGCCATTTATGTTCGTCATACAGTCACGTCGCACAATACCAATTTTGGTGCATATCAAGCTAGCGAACTGCACGCAAGCGCACCATGAGCGTGGCATGCAAGTCATGTCGCACATGACAAGTCATGATTTTCATTTAGGATGACTGCCAGTTGGGCGTGTTGGTATAGGTTCATGATGAAACAAGCGCAATATGCACGAAGACGCAGAAAGGACACAGGACGGAGCACTTAAGCGCTCCGTCCAATGTCCTGTCTGAGTCTTCGTGCATATTGCGCTTGATTCATCATGAACAATGATTTTCATATTAGCCTACCACTTGTCATTTATGTTCGTCATACAGTCATGTCACTCAATACCAAATTTGGTGTATATCAAGCTAACGAAACACCCGCGTGCGCGCCATGAGCGTGGCATGCACGTCATGTCGCACATGACATGTCATGATTTCCATATTACCACTTGTCACTTAGGTTCCTCATACAGTCACGTCACGCAGTACCAATTTTGGTGTATGTCAAGCTAACGAGACGGCCGCGAGTGCGCCATGAGCGTGGCATGTAAATCATGTTTTCATGACATGCACGTCGTTATTTTCATATTACCACCTGTCATTTATGACCGTCATACAGTCACGTCACTCCATCCCAAATTTGGTGTATATCAAGCTAACGAAACGGCCGCGAGCGCGCCATGAGCGTGGCATGTAAATCATACTTTTCATGACAAGTTAGTCATGATTTTCATGATATGACCAGCCATTTATGTTCGTCATACGTTCATGTTATGCCATACCAAATTTGGTATAAATCCCATTAACGATACGGCCAGGAGAGCACAAAGTCGTAGGCGGCTAGATAGATAGCTAGATAGATAGATAGATACGCTCAAAGTCGCCGAAGTTCGCTAAGAAATGCTTCGCATTTAAAAATCATACAAGCCAAAGAAGTTTTGAAACGTGATAAGAAGTACATGAGTGCAGCTTCACTTGCTCTTTCAAGCTACGAAAGTGAATTTCTCGTGATCGTAAAATATCTGATATCGATGATGGGTTGTTGTTTCCTGTGACTGCAATTTTTCTTATACCAGCCCTGCAATTTTCACGGGACTTATTTCACGTAATATCACGCAACATCTCGTCACGTAACCAAAACACGTAACAGCTTGTCACGTGACCAAATATCACGTAACGTCACGTAACTAGTCACGCGACTAAAATACCATAACATCGCGTAACTGACATGCTTCCGTAAAAAACTTCGGAAAGAACCGGGTGGCGCGGGGCAACCTCAGCGTCTGCACTGGACTCTAATAAAGTTGTACTTTCTCTCTCGTGTGACTAAAATCACATCACGTAAATGCTAGTGACGTGACATTTTCCCTCCAGAACCACGTAACACGTGCGTATAGTATGGAGAACTGACCGAAACCTGAGAAGAATATCCAAGCCAAACCATGTGCTAGTATTACTAGCAAGAACTTTGCACCTCTAAGAAACACTTGGTATTACTAGCAAAAATTTAGAAGAAGCTAAGTCGAACACTAGCTCCGCTGTTGGTTCCACCTTTGCGCAACTAGTACAAGCCGCGCACATTTTTATTTATAGTTGTTTTAAATGGCATCTTACTGCGATACTTTGAGGTCGGTTGCTAGTGCGTGCGAAAAGCTGCTGAATCACAGGATTTTCGTTTTGTAACTGGCAGCACCAGTCCCGGGACTTCCCGAAAGCTTTAGGGTAAGGCGGGGCACAATGAGACACGGGGCAAAACGTGACATTTTGGCTTTGCCAACCTCTATAGCTAATACAGAAAGCACATTTCTTTGTTTCTATATTTCAGCGAGAGGTGCTGGTAGTTGTCCACCTTTTTATGTGTAAAAGTTGATGATTGCTCACAGCATTCGCGTGGGAAAAATTATGCGGCTGGTGTCAGTGTGTTCGTGACCCGTCAAAAAGGGGCGAAATTCTTCTCGGCCAAATTTTCGGATCCGTGCATGAAGCTACGGCGTCAGTACAACAACGTAAGTATTTATATTGTTACTATATACTACTAGCTACATACCACCAACATTTCAGTTCACTTGGTGCGCGGGGCTAAAGCGGATTTTTTTTTGAATTTGGGCATGTGAGGGGGGGCAAAACGCGACAAAAAGGCATTGAATTGCCTTAGAGAGTGTCTCATTAAGTGAACCATTTACTTACACTCATTATATATTATATTTTATTGTTTAGGAAGGTTCGGACGCACAAGAGAATATCATATAAAGCTTCCTGGGAGGAAAACGGCGTGAAAAAGCACAGATTGCTGTTCAGGACACTCACTTCATTCGCGCTGCATCGAGATTTTTCCGCGTTCCCAAGGATGCTCTCAAAAGGTGAACGCAAATTTGGAAGAATCTCCAAGTCAAGCCGTTCACAAACATGTCTCGCCATCGAGTTTTCCTTCAATACCAAATTTGTGCTAGAAAATTCGAATCTAGCACAGTTTTAAATTCATCGCCTCACGAAGCCCGGCTGACGAAGCTGAAAGCCACGAAACGCCCGTGCAGTTCTGCACCAAAACGGCAAAAGGAGGCGAAGAAGATGCGTCAGATTATATCTAGCGTCCAATCGTTGAATAATCCAATGAAGTGCAAGCTTTCAACAAAATACAACAATAGCACAAAGAAAGACTGGTGGTGTTTGATCTGCAAGGAGTTTTGGAGCAAAACAGCACCGGATTCTGTCTGGATTCAATGCGTGGAGTGCAAGGACTGGGGTCATGAAGGCTGCGTGAGGGCTCACGGAGTTTAATTTCAAGTGCTTCTACTGCAAAAACTGAAGGGTTAAATTTTTTTTCACACTGTCTCGTTTTGCCCCGCAGGTTGGGGCAGAATGAGACACCTGGTGCATTTTTTTTATTTCTTTTAAAATAAACTTTTGAACAGTGACAACATGGTCATATTTATGTAGCACATGCCTTGTGCCCAAAAGAAAGTTTCTGCGTTGTCGTTTAAGGATAAAGAGTGAAATAAAAATAAATATTCACTATTTTCAAATTTTGTCTCATTTTGCCCCACCTTACCCTAATCCACATACGTCAATATCACACGGACCAATCCGATGATGCAGCGCACAGTGCTTTATGATTTTAAAGGAAGAAGGCATGCTCGTCTTCATCTGTTCACGTGCGCAAATAGATACGACAACAGATGAATAAAAATCCCAGTTTCACCGCAAGGGCGATGCAGTGAGTGCGAAAGTAACAAATGAAGTAAGGCTGACCGGTAACTTTTTTAGATCCAGTCTCGCCTAACTGTAAAAAACGCTGCTGTAACATAACACAGCCGCTCCAGGTAGGAAAGGGGTTTTCGCAGTCTCTTCGCCTTTGAGAGCGCAGCACATAGAAAGGTATACGAGACGTCCGCCGATGCCTGTCGAGATAGCAATCGCGACCGCGTATTTATAGTCAAAGTTCAGAGTCGCTCCTAGAACGCCCCTCCTACCCCCGCCTCCGCGGCTCTTCATGCTCCTTCAAGACGGGCGGGGCGTTTTCGCTCTGCTTGAGCAGCGTTCGACGGCATGCTTTGCACGCGGCATGGTGGTATTGCATACGCCCTCCGATCGACGAAGATGGGCCGGCACGCTTGATCTCTGCTTCAGCTATGTTCATCACCCTCACACGCGCGCCTTTACCCGCGGGTAGATCATACCATACACAGGGGGATGTTGTCGACGTGGACTTTATACGGAACGTGGCGGTGATGCCGACGCCGACGGCGAAAACCATTTGACAGTGTTCATATAATTGCTATCGCCGTAAAACACAGTTGAGATAAAAAAACCGCAGATCCCACGCACTGTGGCAATCGATGTAATGCGAAGCAGCCAGCAAGAGAGTGTCATGAGCGCGGCATGGAAGTCATCTGGCACATGACATGTAATGATTTCCAGATTGCCACTTGTCGTTTATGCTCGTCATACAAACACGTCACTCAATACCAAATTTGGTGTATATCAATGTAGCGAAACGGCCACGAGAGTGCCATGAGCGTGGCATGCAAGTCATGTTGCACATGACATGTCAAGATTTCCATATTACCACTTGTCATTTATGCTCGTCATACAGTCACGTCACACAACACCAAATTTGGTGTATATCTAGCTAGCGCAACGGCCGTCAGCACGCCATGAGCGTGGCATTTAAATCATGTTGTACATGACATGCAGGTCATGATTTTCATATTACCACCTGTCATTTATGTTGGTCATACAGAAATGTCACATCGTACCAATTTTTGGATATATCAAGTTAAGAAAACGGCCTCAGGAGCACTATGGCCATGGCGTGTAAATCATACTTTTCATGACAAGTTATTCATGATTTTCATGATATGACCAGTCATTCATGTTCGTCATACAGTCATGTCATGCCATACCAATTTTGGTAATATCCCATTAACGATACGGCCAGGAGAGCGCAAAGTCGTAGGCGGCTAGATAGATACGCTCAATGTCGCCGAAGTTCGCTAGGAAATGCTTCGCATTTAAAAAACGAAATTCTACGTTTACTGGAATGCTACCTTTTTGAGCATGTCCGACGGAGCCCTAGGTATTAAAGTACGTTCAGATCCCATTAAAGAAGGATGATTTTTCGTCTTTTTCATTTCTCTAAATTTAGGGCGAAATCATTACACTGTTGTTGAAAAAACAACAAATAATGTGTCCTATTTGTTGTTTGGCTTAATTATCTGTTGGTTTCATTAGTTGTGTCTAAAAAAGAAAAGAACCGCTCGAACAATTCCCCTTCTTTGGTTGAGGTTGTGAAAGACACTTGCGTTAGCCTTAATGTAAAAAGCAACTGCAAAAACGTCTAACTTTGTCATTACTTTACTATGCCTCGCTTCTCTAAACTTAGTTCGTTGCCTTTACGTTGCTGAATTGTAGGGGCCTGAGAAGATCATAACGAAATCACAAGAACGGAGAAATAAGTTTGCACCACAGTACGCGTAAGAAAGAACAAAAGAGGTTTGTTCACCATAAACCTTGCGTTCTTTTCCTTAGGATGTTTAAAAGAATAAATTAAGAATTACAAATGTAGGTTTGAACGCTCTGATACGCGTGAAGTGTTTAAACATGCACTAAAAAAGTCACAAAATGAAGCGAAAAAGAAACGACAGCTCAAGATTACAGTGAGAAACTGCAACCGAAACTAAAACTTTTTTGTTTTGTTTCGGCGGCGACATCTTGTGGGATACTTTGGAACTAAGTCACGGGCTGAAAAAAAAAAATTACACCATCTCCCGCTAAAGGGAACCACGTGTAGATGTGAAGCAGCGGGCGCTAACCCTAACACTGGCGGTGGCGTTGACGCTGGCGCTATCGCAGCGTTGCGCAGGAGAGAAAACTGAGGAGGCGCAAAGCACGCAGTGATGGAGCGGTGTTTCCTACTGGAACATGCCAATCGCTGCTAATGGGCAATGAGAGACAGAAGACTCCGACTGGACACAGAGACCCGCAGTCGGCTTTTAGTTAACGCGCACGCTGCGAATTTTTATTGTTCAACAACGCACAGGAGAAATCTCCCACCGGCACCACCTTGGAGGTCAAGATCCATTGCCATATATACGGGATGTACAGTTAACGGTTGTGCAGCGCGAGCAGTCGGTTTTTTCAACCAAGAAACTCGCTAGCAGACGCTGCCTGCGTCGGCGTCGCGAGGCGAGAGAGGGGGGTAGCGTAGGAGAGGAGAGAGAGGGGGGGGGGACGCGCATGCGCAGTGGGGGGTGCGGACGCTGTGGGCAGGGATGCCTAGAGGAGAGAGGGGGGAGCGTATTAGAGGAGAGAGAGGGGGGGGGACGCGCATGCGCACTGGGAGCGCGTGGAGGGATGCCTAGAGGAGAGAGAGGGGGGAGCGTAGGAGGGGAGAGAGGAGGGGAGGCGCATGCGCAGTGAGGGTGTGGTTGCCGCGTGGAGGGATGCCTAGGGGAGAGAGAGGGGGGAGAGGAGGTTTTTTTTTTTTTTTTTTGAAAAGGTTTGCGCATGCGCAGTAAGTGAGGCCTCGAGGCACACCACCACCACCACCACCACCGGATTAAGCTTCGCCATAAGATGCTTCACATCTAAAAAAACCGCCAGGCCTGCGCGGAAGTCGCAGCACAGCCACAGCGAAAGCTGGGGGAGCGGCCTATCTAGGGCCTTTTTTAAACATTATTGGGGCAACTACAACAACCGCACTTGCATGGTACCCACTACGCCATAAATCACCATAATTTTTGTGTAGTGGGGAAGCGTCTACTATGCCATTATTCTTCATTGTTCAGAAAAGCGTGGTACCCGCTACACTCTTGTAACGCAATATGTGCACTTTGCTGATGTTGTGGCTGACGACGATGAAGAATTTTGCCTCAGGCTTTTGTAATGGGTTGGAGCATTGAACGACCCACTCGTTACGCAATTCGATTTGTGTGACGCCTGGTTCTTACTGTACTGTTCTAAAACGCTTAACAACACACGTTAACGCGATTTCTTACCCGACATGAAGCCTGCCTAGGGTCAGTTTGCACCGCAATTTCAAGCAGCGGCGTAGCTCAGTGGTAGAGTGCTGGGCTGCCACGCAGAAGACCCGGGTTCGAATCCCATTCGGTCATAGGTGTTTTTTATTTATTTAGTTTTTTTCTTATTTCGTGCGATATTGGTTACGGACACCGGCGGCGGACAACTACGGCGCAGAAACGACCCTTGTTGCGATCTCATAACAGCGTTCGCTGTAAAAATAAAACTGGAACTCCGCCGGCTGCCGGAATCGAACCGATGACAGCGCGGTGATGCCGCGCGCCGAACGAGCGATTAGCTCACTCGGCCACGGATGACGCCTTGTCGCCGGTGATAAGCAAGGGTTTATCGATATACCATAAGCATTTGAAGGACCGCGTTTCAAAAAACGTCTTAGGGAACAATGTTGCGCCCATTGTAGCACGTTAAGAATGGCTTCAATCGAAAGCTGAGTGTCCGGACTGCATGTGATTTACTGACCATTAATATAACTTGCTTAGTTTTGTCACAGTCAGCGTTCTTGTCTCGAGAAACAGGCCACATTTTTCGCCGTTTCCATAGACTCCCATTGTCGGATCTTTAACTCCTCCGGGAACAAAATTTGAGCTTACTACAACATTATCGCTGCATTCTTCTCTTGCGTTTCGGTTCCCAGAAGCGCTCTGTGGCCTGCGTTTTTCACCATTCGCCCTCTACGCTTAATTATTCGTGAAAAACTCGCTCGTTCCATTGAAAACGCGCTAGATTCGCGTCGCGGCCACCAGGGGCGCTGGTTGTTATGTGTCCAGAAAAGCTGCATATGACCATTCAGTGGGACGGAAAGCTTTTGTCTTTGGACCCAATCAACGGAACTCTATCAGCATCATTGCTGTGGTTGCATTGAGGCATCATTATTACAAAGGATTTATTCACTTCTGCCGCCCTTCGGCTTTTTGTTCGCGGCCGCCGTTAACCGTGACATACAGATTTCCCGAAAGTACGACAGGACATTGTGACCACGACACTTCATACTGAAACACGCGTAACAAGTGTTGTCTGCTTCTAAGCTGTTCCTTTTTTTATCTATCATATAATTTCAAATGGATTTTAGAATATATACTCCCTAAATATGAGAAAAATCAGGGTTTTCAGGCGCCGAAAAATATAGTTTCACATAAAATACCAACACGCTCATCAAAGTATTCACCGACTTTAGCTCTGAGCCGCGAGCGCTTCGTTATCGCCTTTTTTGACACCTGTACGCATGATGCGACTCACTTTTTATTTCTAAAACGAATGCCACAGAAGATCCGAAAGTGCGCTCATTCCTATGCTGAATGCTGGAAAGAGTGATCTTGTCCAGCACACACAATAGTAACACCAAAGCTGCCGCCTTCTCTGAGCTTATTTGCGTTTGAACATCGAGCTATTTTCTTCCACAAACGAGCATCTAAAGAAGTAAACGAAAAACTTAATCCTCAGAATATTATTGCGGGCGTCTTAAAGCTATACATCCCATCCCTAACTCAACGTAGTAACCCTAAAAAATCTAAATCAGACTTAGAAGTTGTGATGAAGAACCTTGCACCTTTAACTCATCGTGGTCACATTAAGGTGCACCACAAACTGCTACAATGCACGCCATCCTGGGTTTCGTAATTTTGCCCATGGTGGCGCCACAGCTGCGTGATAACAAGGGTGGTCGTTGTATTTTTTTTTATTTCAGTGTACTTGGCAAAAGTTTTGTTTGCTGAGATATTGCTTAATTTTTTTTGCATCTGACTTCACATTTATGTTTAGGTAAAAATTATGAAATGAACCTGAGGCCGAGGTTTTGAAAGCATCTACCAGTGCTTTCAAAAGCACTGGTAGATGCGACCTATGGAGCGACCTATGCGACCTATGGGCCTATGGAGCCTGAAGACTGGAGACTGCGACCTATGGAACCTGAAGCTGGAGAGACTGTCATTTTCTTATATTCTCTATTGTGCTTGTTATATGCTTCTTTCTCTATACTGCTTTATATTGTTCTACGTCTTTGATTGAGAGAACGATTCTTGAGTAAACTGTTACCTAGATTTGTAGTTACGGCTGTGTGTACATGACCTTCACTAATGGTGTAAGTATCACATCTAATGAAGCTGAGACTGAGTGGCCATGGTCGGTAGTGCTTACGGTAACTGGATGGAAATAAAAAGCAAACAACCATGAAGCTGTAATTACCACTTGTAAAACTGTCCCAACAAGTACAAAAATGAGCATGATTGTACGCATAACTCAGGATAGTACTGATTAAGCATGCGATTAATGTTGACTAGTGGAGTGGATTCGTCAGTTCTTTAACGTATACAAGTCGATTTGCTACCGGAACGTCTCAATAAAGTTTTCATTTTGCTTTGTCTTACTTTATGCTACGCAGCACATCCCGTTGGGTGCAGCCCGCAGGGCTTGGGTCCTCGACTTCTGGAACCCCTTGTATCGGAGCTGCGCTTCTCAAACACGACGGGGGTGGGCATCGCTGAACTGCGCGGTCGCGGGTCAGCCTGCGCCGAGGGTCACGTGGTTACGCGAGGGTGTCAGTGTGGAGCCGCTTCAAGGACTCTTACTCCTGCTTCCCAACGGCACGCTGCGGTTCCCACCCTTCGCGGCGTCACAGTTTCGCCAAGAAGTGCACGGCGCCACATACCGGTGCAGAGCGGAAAACATTTTCGGGGCCATCCTGAGCACGGAAGTGCGCGTGCGAGCAGGTTTGTGTATAAGTTTGTTTCGACTGTTATGTAACACTTTATATGCTTGTTATGTCCCATATTAGAGGCTTACCTGCCCTGAAACCAACGCGAGTACACAGAACCGTAAGAAGGGCTCAGGTATCTCAACGTCGCGTGCTCGATGACAACCTTGCGTCAAGGCGAGACATTGAAGGGGCACTAAAGTGAAACAAAGAATCGGTTTAGATTGACAAATTTTACACTCAATGCCCTAATGACGTTAATTTCGCCATTTATGTTTATTAATACAAGAGATAATTAAGATCAAAGTTTCACACTTTTATTTACCGCCAAGATCTCCGCGCTTGAGGAAACGGATTTCAAAATGTACTTTTCGTAGTGTGGCCATACTGGCGGAGCGAAATTTTCTAAATTTTGGTACTTTTAGTCTGTGACCCCCCGCAGAGGACAACCTACTTAATTTTTACGTATTAGAAATAACGTCAGCCCACGTAGACGGCGTCAATATCTATGGTGTCACGGCGACTGGTAGGGAACTTCAAGGTGGCGTTGCCGCCCACACTTTCTTTTAGGCGCGAAGTACTTTAGGGGCCTGTCTTGTCCATCCATACATCTCATGAGGCGCACGTGGTCACGCTCAAAATTAAGTGGTCAACGCAGACCTAAAAGTAATACTCAACACCAAGTTAAAATAAACTAGCTATGACTAAAATAATATAATTAACCGAAACTACCAAGAACTAATTGTCATAATTAACTTTAAATCACTAAAAACACCTCAGACGCGCCTGACTACTGTGCCACTCAAAGATGTCTCCATCGCTTCGTCAAAAGCACTAATACTGCTGCTACTGGCACTTCTTCCGCTTCTCCAGCGCATTCGTCGTTACATCTTTGCAGAGGAAACAACCTGACTTAACTCGCTGCTGATGACACGTCCGTAACAAGCAGGATGGCGATAAAACCCAGCAAAAACTAGCGCGCATGTCGCATACCGGGTTTGCGAAGCCAGGTTCTACTCGGGCCGGAGGAACCTTACATCTGCCAGACATCGATAGACATTGTGCAAGCTCTCGTATAACAACGTACAATAGACATTCAACTACTTCTGTGAGGACATGTTTCACTTTGGTATTATACCGAATTCTACCGCACAGGGCTGTTTATTTAGGCATGGTAACTACCAAAAATGCCACGCAACAACGACAAAAAGTTTGTTTGATTACCGCTTTCAAATGGCAATAATAGCACTCAACTTATGCACTGTATATTACATAAATCACGCCACGTGTTCAGTATGGCAAGCATGAACATTTACGCTTGTCGGCGTTTTCAGCAAGTGGAGATACTGCTCATATTTCTGTGAAAGTAGTGCAGTGACTGCTGCTCTTTTTACGGCATTAACGTCTCCTAAGATTCGTTTAACTCTGTCAACGCCGGGAAGGTCGAAAATAATGGTTTGCTAGGCTGTGTTAATCTCTATGTGCCCGATTTAGTCTTTCTCAGACCGTAGTTATTTTGCCAAAGAGGTATTTCAGCTTCAAAGTTCAGGTTTGCGCACTGTGACCATCTCGCAAAATACGAAAAAAAAAAAAAAAACTCGGTCAACTGTTCCCACGTTCTCTTCATTCTTTTTTTTTCTCTTTTTTTGGCTCATTTGCAGTTGTGGAGCAATACTACGAAGTGCAAGTGTACGACGAGTTCACCATCGCCGGAAACACAGCTGTTCTTCGATGTCACGTACCGTCCTTCGTGCGTGATGACGTAATCGTCGTCTCGTGGGAACACAAGATTGCCGACAAGACTGACGTCGTTGTCAATGGTATGCGCACTTCACTTTCTTTTTGTATTTATTATTACGCAAGCAGCGCCGTATGAACCAGCAGTTCGCGCATATTTTTTGTAATTTTTCCTGCTGGCCCATGTGTACAGTCGTAGGCAATTAGAATAAGAACAGCCTATTGCCATTTAAGGCGTTTTCTTTTGCTTTTGTTCACGACAGTACGCATAACGTTAGCGTGACTAACCATGATGTACCACGATCATCCGACCATGACAGTACACGTGCACGTGTCCGTAGTGTTCGCGGCTGCTTACAACTTGTTCTACTCGGGACTATCCTATAAAATATTGCCCCAGATTTAACGCGCCCTGCTTGAATGCACCGTTGTCCTTTCGCCCAACGCTAAGATGCGCTGGACGCCAAGTGTGTTCATGGGACACTTTGTGTACCGTAATATAAAACTCACATGGTTCCTTACGCACTCACCTAAGACGACTGGAAGGCGAAAGCCATCTTCCTTTTTCTTTTCATTCGATTGCATTCATTCTGCCCCGCCTCACTCCGAAAGCTTTCTGCACCTAACGCGGTTTTCAACTGCCTCCAAGACCGGAGCCACCTCACCTTGTTTTGCATTGCCTCCGCGATCGGGCCACCGTTGGCCAAGCTACGATTTCATGTGATGACGTGATCATGTGACGTCACCCTGACGTCACCAATTCGGCGAACTGTGACGTCATGATCGCGTCATATGGTGGCGTCCTCACGTGATGCATGACGTGGCAGCCGAGCGCAGGACCGGGATGATTGGCGGACAATGGGAGAAGCCTTTGCCCTACAGTGGGCGTAGTCAGGCTGATGATGATGATAATGATGATCACGTGATGATGATTTTTTTCTGCATCACTCGTGTTGACGCCGCCGACGGGTCTCGCCAGCGCGGTACGCCGGTCAACTTTCGCGTTTGATAAGGCATCTAAGGCTTTCGCCTTATAAATGATTCACAATGTCGACTACCATATGTGACTAAAGTTGTCTCGTAGACCTTCCTTAGTAAGACTACAACCAACAGTTTAAAAAGCTACGTGCAGGTTGAAAGTTGGAAGAGAAAGTGAACATACGACACCAAAGGTGCGCATTAGAGAATGGCAGTCACTAGGCTGAATGTAAGTGGCATACAGAAAGCTAGGAGTGATGAAGTTGTATTAGCTGCATTTTAGGTGTCACCTGCTTGATTAAACAACAGCAACTGGTTGCAGCAGCTACAGTAAGCATAACCTGCACAAGTTCACAAAGAAAGCTTCACTTTACCCGCCGCGGTTGTCTAGTGGTTTAGTGCTGGACTGTTGGCCCGAAAGTCGCGCTATCGAATCCCGGCCGTGGCTGCCGCATTTTCTATGAAGGCGAAGATGCTATAGTCCCGTGTACTTAGATTTAGGTGGACGTTAAAAACACCCAGGTGGTCGAAAGTTCAGGAGCCTTCCACAACGGCGTATACCTCATTATCATGCGGTTATTTTGGGACGTTAAACCTCAACAATTATCAAAACTTCGCTTTGATACTAATGCATCTAATGTTGTACCACGTATACAAACCATTCTCCCTGACAACGCATTGTGTACCGCAGGTCTCTGAATTGATAGAGGGATCAATAACGTATGCTGTCGGGCTAGCTGGTGCATAGCTGGTTAGAAGTTGGTTGGCGCAAAACAAGAACATGAACGGAGAAGTAACACGGACAAGCGCTTGTCCAACACGGACAAGCGCTTGTCCGTGTTACTTCTCCGTCCGTGTTCTTGCTTTGCGCCAACTTATCTCTAACCAGTGATAGAGGGATGAACAGCTGATGTTTAATCTTCAGCATTGAATAAATATTGCTGAGCCATACAGCAACAGACTTCAACTTTAGTCGAGAGGGAACGTGTATATCCAGGACTGTGTGTGATCCTGTATAAAAAGTTTTGTAAAGCCCAAAGTCATGGCATCTATTTCAGCTGGAAGGTTGCGCGGGCTAGGGTACAGCTACATTGAACACAGTATTTTACATGCTTTCCCCTGTCTGCGTGAGCCATGGCCTATATAAGTGAGCCTATGCGTTAAAAAAAAAAAAGCGGGAACACGATGGTTATGTTCGAAACAATAGCCATAAAGCTTATATAAGCCAAGAAAAGAAAGTAATTGCATTGCGCACTATTGGACGTACTATTTCATTCCCGATTTTGGGCGTGGCCTCAGCCACCAAGGCCAGTGATTATAATAGGTTTCAATTTTTTTTATTCCTATTACGGAGAAAACGAACGCGCTTTTCGGTCGAAGCACCTGCCCCGTACGTGTTCATACACCTCATTGGTGCGCGCCGACCCTTAATGTCTTCCAGCCAATCTAGCTATGCATATTAGTCGGGGGTGGTCTTCAATGGGTGCGGTTTATTTCGATCGTTTGTTTGGAAATAAGAATTACATAGCTGTGTCCATTTCTTTCTTTGTGAACCGGACCCAGCCAAGGTTATAACACTTTTATTCTGTTTCAAGCCCTCGTTCAGTAATATTCGACGCCATTTACGTATACAGCGCAAAATTTGAGGAAGTACACTCTAAATCATATCGTGTATTTGTGGAGATTTTCCGCCACACTGCTATAGAAGTTATCTACACTGCGTGCTTTCCTTGCGTTATCACAGTGGTTCTGGAACTTCCCGAACATGAACAAAGTGCGCGCTATCAGCGTGACACAGCATCATTGATAGGAAAGTGGCTAGATCCGTGTTTTCAGTAAACACGAGCAGGCCAGATGACGATTATAGTTGTGTGGCAGGAATATTCACCGAATACTCGATTTTTTCGCACAATGTAGCTCAGGTCGACTCAACATCTATGGGTCTGACGGCAACGCATAATGACCACTAAGTCACAATCGACCGGGCTTGTTGCAGCACATAAATCTTGCGACATCAAGCGCGAGCGTATGAATCTGTAATGCTGCGTTGCCTCCTTACAATGAAATGGGTGCAATCACGCCATTTCCGTGAGACATCTTAGCCGCATGATTGACATGCTCGTTACCGATAATGCCGCAGTAGCCAGTTAACCATTCAAAAGTTATATAGTGCCTAATAAAGTACGTTGCTGGGCGAGTTGGTGCATCGTCACAAATAAAAGTAGAGCGCGAAAGACTGGACAGAGAGGCGGTTATTTTGGGACGTGTTATCCCGTCTACTTGTCTTCTCTGTCCAGTCTTTCGCGCTCTACTTTTATTTGTTATATAGTGCCCAATCTCTATGAGTTGATGGTACATTTGTCTTATTTCCTGCACTAATTGGCCTTGTGGTACACGACGCTGACATTCCAACGCTGACTTCGAATCGGTTAATATGCTCCATATTAGTGGTGTTTATTGTTCAATCCTGCCGAGTGGCGCCAGCTCCCCAGCTGCTCATGTTGTCCTGTCAGACGTTCCAAACCGGATGTTTCGGCTTTTGCTGGGAAAATCACTGCTCCTGCAATTTCTCCAACACTAATCGAGCCATCCGTATACAGTTTAACATGATCTTTGTAATCCTTGTGCAGCATGAGCAGAGATAGCGGCTTTAAAGCTAGCGACAAGAGCTCCGCCTTTGTCAGATGAAATTTAGATCGATCGAAACACCAAGGAGGCGTCAGCATTCTTTCAAGATACGTGGAGTTTGTTGGCAGGCACCCTGCCAACAAACTGTTCTTACAAAAGGAGGTTAGGCCGTTTTTCTGGAAGCGAGATGATGTGGTGGGCAGAGGCGCGAGTAAGGTAACAAAAATACGTTCTAATCGCCTTTAGAGACCTCTGTATTATGGCCAGATAATCTTTGGCTATTGTGACGTCCCCGCTTTTGATGTGAAGCGTGGCTCTAAGTGCCTGGCCCTGGGCGTTTTTGACTGTGCGTTTAATACTTCTGCAGGTGTTCATCAATACCAGTAAGCTGAACCATAGGCACCCCAGAAACAGCGTCCTGTATAATTCGCATCCATGGACGTATCCCACGTTTTCCCTCAAAGAAATTCGAAGAGTTCTGCGATGGTGATTAGGCGCTTATTTGGAGCGGCCACATGAGGACTAGTGCAGAGATCACGCTTGATGATGACCGCCAAGGACCTCTGCATTCTGGTACAGCAGACATTTTGTCCACTAGTGCAGATGGATACGACATCCCTGCTTTCCACATGAATGTGACAAGTGCAGATTTCCCCGGAGAGATCTCGAGGCCATGTTCTCTAAGCTACGCCGATACTGAATTCGCGGCTTTCGGCTGCCTCGCGCGTACCTGAGAATTGTTACACCTGACGTCAACACACAAACACCATCTGCATAAATAAATATCTAAACGGAATCTGGTATGCGTTCCACGAGACCAATCAGAACAATGCTGAATGAAATGGGGCTCAAGGCACCATCATCAACACCACCACGTTGTGGGTAGGACTCGGAAGTCGTCCCATCATCAGTTTGCACAAATATTGGTCTCATATGAACATAGCAACAGATACAGCGGCACACCCGCCTTCCACGACCAACCGACTCGAGGGCGTCAAGTATGGCTTCATAAGAAGAAACAATGTCCTAGGCTCCTTTGACACCCAAAAATAATGCGACGGATAACAGTCTGCTAATCTACTAGTGTTATACGTAACTCAATAACATTGTCAATGGAGCAACAAATTCATCGAACATCGGATAACACTTGCATATACTTTATAGTGTCCCAGGAACCGCTCTAGTTTGGCAAGAATCATTCGCGCCAGCGTCTCTCAGAACTATATTTAATAAAGTTCCACCATCCATCCATCAGCTTCCTTATGCAACTAGGCAGCTCTATTGGGTGGTACGACGTCAACTTTACAGAAAGTTTCCCGGTTAGGGAAGTAGAATAAAATAGTTTGTCTTTCATTCTTTGAGACTGCCTCCAAATCATCAGGATTCATTGAGCACATCCAGCAAAGCACTTCGTACCCGATCACCGTAGCCATTTAGAAGATACTACTGACGGAAATCAAGATCTGAAATCTAAGTCTTCTTGTGTTCTAGGATGACTGATGCTTCTCTATGATAAGGTAAATTAGGTTATAACTCAGCGAAACAACACCAACGACGCTTCGCTGATCGTGCAAAATGCCCTTCGGCAGCGTGGTTATCAGTCACTGCGGAACAGGCTGTACTCGTACTACGATTGATCGCATCCTGCTGTTTTTGGCCCAAAGCGTAAACACAACAAACAGATAGAAATCGGTACGCGTGGCATTTCTATAAGGACCTGTGGGACAACATGCAAGTAAACATGACGGATTTCGCTACGTTTTTATTCAATCTTATGCTGCAAAGCCTTCATACTTTTATGTAAATGCAGAACTATGACAAGAAATTTGCAAACTCAAAGGCGATGATTCCAGAATTGAACAACTGTTTCCTTTTCTTTTTCTAGGTGGTCGGATGAGCGTGTTTCCAAGCGGAGAGTTGCAAGTGCGCCAAGTTCAACAGACGGACGGCACCACCGATTTTCGCTGCCGTACGTGGCACCGACTAACCGGAGAGACCAAACTCAGTTCGTACGGCAGGCTTGTCGTGACAGGTAACAGTGGTCATCCGTGTATTAGTACTTCCGAAAGTTACTCTAGATTTCCCTGAACATTCATTTTTACAGCGAAAGCTGTATATGGCTTGGAGAAACGAAAAACCGCCCGGCATCTGTGTCACGAGCGGTCTCCATTGGCTGTGCTATCAGCTGCGTCGTTCTGAGCGCCGTAACCAAGCTCGCGCGCCAATGGCGCGCGAGCTTGGGTACGACGGCCCTTGGGTACGATGCTTGCAGGGTCAAACGCTTGCAGCAACGGCGCGCCGAAGAAGCGGCGTTGCGGGCAGAACAGCGTCGACGTGATGATTGCGGGAGCGCGTTCGCCGGCGCGAACGCCCGCTTTGGGCGAGAGTTTCTCCAGCGGCACTTTGGCTTCGACTGCGACGTCTGTGACCACCTGTGGTTCGACCACAACCTGGCAACGATAATTGGGGAAGGCTTTTTCCTCTCACATTTTCGTTTAATATTACCTGAAGGCTGACGCATCATAGCCGCTATTTTTTTGCGATATTGAGACCAGCCTGACCAACTTTCCTAGTCGGACTGTCGACAGACGCGGAAACACAAGAACGTATCACTGGCTTAGGACCAGAGTTGCCAGTTCCGCCTATAGTAAGCGGATTTGGGCTTCCTCTTTCGCCGAGTCGATTGTAGAATTTTTCAATCCTTTGTCGCGTTTTGCGCGCTTATTTGCATGTTTCCAGCAAATGTAGTTATTTTAGCTATTTTCACGTTCTCCAATACCACGTTTGTCGTTCACTCAAAGTGTTTTTCTCGATTACCTTCAGTGGCTGAGTGTTGAAGTCAAATATACGTTAGATAAATCAACAAGTAACCTTAATATTGCCTGGCAAACGTCCATTCAGCCGGAGCAGAAGCAGAAGCACTACCCTGGAGCCAATGTTAAAAGTAAATGTGTGCTTTCGTTCATAGTTGCGCTTATTTGCGCTGTACAGTATAATTAAAATGATTTTTCCAACTCCCCTTTATATTTGAGTTCCATGTTTTTGCTATAATTAGAAATATGTACTTTCAAGAATGAGAAAGTTCATTAAATTATCGCTTCTTTTGGCCGTATTCGCGAAAGGCGCCGCTTTTTTTAAGCTTCTTTGGGGATTATTATTTGCTTGTTAGCTCGGTAGCACCTGGCAGCTCTGCTTTGGACAAAGGTTTCTGAACGTTACGATATCTCTCTTTTATTTTATGCGTAAAGACATGCAATTATGAAGAAGAAAAATTCGCCGGCGATTACGATACTGCCCAATGCAAGTTCTGAGTGCAGTTGTTTAGGCGTTTTGATTTTGCGATCAGCTGAAGCAAATGCTTCTGCTTCGACGGCGCGCCCCTGTGTACTCACATTCTGTGACGCCTGGTTGTTACTTTACTGTTATAAAACGCTTTACAACACACGTTAACGAGATTTCTTACCCGACATGAAGCCTGCATAGGGTCAGTTTGCACCGCAGTTTCAAGCAGTGGCGTAGCTCAGTCGTAGAGTGATGGGCTGCCACACAGAGGACCCGGGTTCGATTCCCATTCTGACATAGGTGTTTTTATTTATTTAATTTTTTTCTTATTTCGTGCGATATTGGTTACGGACACCGGCGGCGGTGGCGGTGGCAGCGGCGGCGGACAACTACGGTGCAAAAATGACCCTTGTTGTTATCTCATTACAGCTTTCGCAGTAAAAAAAGGAGGTCGCGTCGTGTGAAAACCTTGAAGCCCAACCAAAATATTCACCGATGATTCCGATACTGCCTAATGCGAATTCTGAGCACCACTGTTTAGGTGTTTTGATTTTGCGATAAGTTGACAGTTGACTTCCTCGCTCACCGGGCGACCGTGGAAGGCAGCGTGTTGGTGCGTTCCAGTACAGCCGCCGCAGACAGGCCTCCGCGCATGTAGTACTTTATTATTGCCATAGCAATTACGTGGACACTCACGGCCGATTTTTGTCGCCGCCGTCATGCGCCGGATATGTATATGTATATATATGTATGTATATATATATATATATATATATATATATATATATATATATATATATATATATATATATATATATATATATATATATATATATATATATATATATATATATATATATATATATATATATATATATATATATATATATATATATATATGTATATATATGAAGAAGAAGGTGTCCTTGGCTCCAGCAAATGCAATACTTCGAAGTAGATGACGTGCAAAACGAAAACTTCGTTTATTTTTCCAACGTTTCAGCCGGGGCCCGGCCTTCATCAGGGAAAACAGCATACAGCAATGCGTTCTTCTTAAGTAGACAGGGGATATCAGGATGCCTAACACGTGGGTATTGTCACTATCACACACACTATTCACTGCAGTATCGCTACTAATGCACGGTGACAAGAGCATGCCACTGCAAAGTCATGTAAACATATCAATGGAGCTTCCATAAAGCAAATCGCGCGAAAAAAAAAAAAGAAAAGCAAAAAAAGCGACAAGATCGAAAGACCAAGAAACGCATAGAGCAAATCACGAAAAATTCAAAGAAATAAAAATAAAAAAATATAGCTAATCACAAAAACGACAAAAGCAAAAAGCACTTCAACGTGACAAGATGCGTTACCGACAATTTCAAGGGTTACGAAGTTCGACAGCACAAATTAAAGAAAAGCGATCCAGCGAGAGCATGTAGCGAGCATCTGCGCATACAGTGATTATGATTAGGCTGTCACAATGCTAGAACTCAGTTCTGCGCCGAAAGAAACGTGAGCTTGCCTAGATTTTGTAAATTCATATCACTGGAGCTTCCATAAAGCAGATCGCGCGAATAGCAAAAAGCGACAAGACCGACATACCAAAAAAATACTTGCAAACGCATAGAGCAAATCACGAAAAATTCAAAGAAATAAAAATAAAAAATATAGCTAATCACAAAAACGACAAAAGCAAAAAGCACTTCAACGTGACAAGATGCGTTACCGACAATTTCAAGGGTTACGAAGTTCGACAGCACAAATTAAAGAAAAGCGATCCAGCGAGAGCATGTAGCGAGCATCTGCGCATACAGTGATTATGATTAGGCTGTCACAATGCTAGAACTCAGTTCTGCGCCGAAAGAAACGTGAGCTTGCCTAGATTTTGTAAATTCATATCACTGGAGCTTCCATAAAGCAGATCGCGCGAATAGCAAAAAGCGACAAGACCGACATACCAAAAAAAATACTTGCAAACGCATAGAGCAAATCACGAAAAATTCAAAGAAATAAAAATAAAAAATATAGCTAATCACAAAAACGACAAAATCAAAAACCACTTCAACGTGACAGGATGCGTTACCGACAATTTCAAGGGTTACGAAGTTCGACAGCCCCGATTAAAGAAAAGCGATCCCGCGAGAGCATGTAGCGAGCATCTGCGCATACAGTGATTATGATTTGGCTGTCATGATGCTAGAGCTCAGTTCTGCGCCGAAAGAAACGTGAGCTTGCCTGGATTTTCATTTATGCCAGATGAGACAGCTTTGAACTTGTGTATGAGGAATGACTCACGGATTTCTCTATCATGGTGTGACGCGAAACCTGATTCCAGTATAGTAGCTGTTAGTTTATCAAAAGAGTGACCAGGAATGTGAACGTGCCTAGACAGAGGTAGATTGGGTAGGCTTGTGGCATGTGACTTATGGTTATTGAAACGCAGTCTAAAAGGGGTTTCTGTTTGCCCGATATATTGGGGTTTGCACACCGAGCATTCAAGCATGTAAACAACGTTGCTTGTGCCACAGTCAAAATCACCTTTTATTTTGAGATGAAAGTTTGAAGCTGTGCTTTTAACAGAAGTTGTGTTCGTCATGTGGTTGCATACCTTGCAACGGGGTTTGTTGCAAGGGTGACAACCAGAATAAGTTGCAGGAGAAATCTTCGACGATGTTAGTAAGTCGCGTAAGTTCCTCGATCTGCGATATACCGCACGCGGGGGATCAGGAAAGATACTTTTAAGGTGATCACTCTGCAATAGTAAGTTGTGATGCTTCTGAAGAATGCTATTGACGTTTGGCGCCGATGCGGAGTGTGTTAAAACCAGGTTGGTGTTTGAGGGCGCAACATTTTTCTTTCGAATAAAAAGTTCCTTGCGGTCAACGTCATCAGCCCGTTTAATAGCATCGTTAATGATTTCAGGTGGATATTTTTGTTTCTTTAAGGCCTCCCGAAGTTTGGTGCAGTTCTCGGTGAAGTCTGAATACGTGGAACATATTTTCTTAAAACGTAGCGCTTGACCGTATGGGATCGCCGTTTTGCAGTGCTTTGGATGTGAACTTTCAAAATGCAGGTAGGACTGCCTATCCGTTGGTTTCCTAAAGAGTTTAGTCGTGAGTTGATTACCACGTATAGTAACCGTGACGTCAAGAAAGCTGATTGATGTGCTTGAGTGTGATTCTGAGAAAGAAATGGCTGGATGAGCATTGCTGAACTTTGCAATGAATGACAGAAGTTCCGTCTCCCCGTGGTGCCAGATCAGGAATACGTCGTCAGTGTAACGCCTATAATAAAATGGTTTGAGTGTGCAAGTATCTAAGAATTTATCTTAAAGTTGGCCCATAAATATGTTCGCATAGCTTGGTGCTATTTTCGTACCCATAGAAGTACCACTAACCTGTACATAATGCGCACCATCAAATTCAAAATTGTTTAACGTTAAGATTAGTTCTAATAACAGCGCTAGTGTAGTGCTGTCCACCGTTTTGTTAGAAACCTTGTCTTCATAAGCCTGCAATACCGCTTGAATGCCATCCCTATGCGGGATGTTCGTATAGAGCGAGGCCACGTCCAGTGTTACAAGTAAAGAACCAGATGGTACGTCCAGGTTAATGATGTCGAGCAAGAAATGGTTTGTATCTTTCAGGTATGAGTTGAAAGTGGGCGGGATATCTTTAATGAGATTGTCGATGAAGCTGGAAAGTGGTTCAGTGACGGTGCCGATAGCGGACACAATTGGGCGACCTGGATTATTTGCTTTAGGTATTTTTGGCAGGATATAAAATCGCCCCGGGATGGGACTGAGGGGGATTAATGACCGTATTGCCTTCTCACTGATTTTGTCACCCTTTACAAGGTCCTTTATAGTATTGGAAACAATTTCCTTGAACCGCTCCGTCGGATCGTTATCAAGACGTTCGTAGAAATGCTTGTCATTCAGCTGTCTTTCAATCTCGGCAGTATAATCAAATTTATTCATTATCACGACAGCTCCCCCTTCATCAGCCGGCTTGATAATTATGTCTTTGCGACCTTGTATTGTATGCAGGGCTTCTTTCTCAGAAATGGACAGACTGTGTTTAAAGGACGTGCGCTTCTTGTAGGCCTCTAGAATGTCGCCTTGTACTGCTGAGATATAAAGATCAAGAAATTTGTCACGTTGTGTTGGAGGCGTCCAGTGCTCACGGGATTGCATGTTTGAAGAAGATGACCGTTCATGAAAGAATTCTCTTAAGCGTAGGTTTCGCGCAAAATTATCCAAATCTTTAACCAACTGGAACTCGTTAAAACCACCAGTGGCAGGACAGAAGTTTAAACCTCGAGCGAGGACCGCTAACTCAGACTCGGAAGGAACGACATCAGATATATTTACGATGTTAGTGGACTGATGTTGCTTTTGTCGTTTTTGTGATTAGCTATATTTTTTATTTTTATTTCTTTGAATTTTTCGTGATTTGCTCTATGCGTTTCTTGGTCTTTCGATCTTGTCGCTTTTTTTTGCCTTTCTTTTTTTTTTTTTTTTTTCGCGCGATTTGCTTTATGGAAGCTCCATTGATATGTTTACATGACTTTGCAGTGGCATGCTCTTGTCACCGTGCATTAGTAGCGATACTGCAGTGAATAGTGTGTGTGATAGTGACAATACCCACGTGTTAGGCATCCTGATATCCCCTGTCTACTTAAGAAGAACGCATTGCTGTATGCTGTTTTCCCTGATGAAGGCCGGGCCCCGGCTGAAACGTTGGAAAAATAAACGAAGTTTTCGTTTTGCACGTCCTCTACTTCGAAGTATTATATATATATATATATATATATATATATATATATATATATATATATATATATATATATATTAATGGCACAAGGAAAATAAATCAGAAGAAAAAAAATTCCAAGGGACCCGACCGGGGATTAGAACCAGCGATCTCTCGCTCCACAGCATGCTGCGTTAGACCACTCAGCCACACGGCATGCATCATGCGCTGGCGTAATAACAGCAAGCTATTTATAGACACCATTTACCGCTGGTGGTATGCAGATTCCGCAAGAGCTTGAGCGTGTTTTTTTCTATCACGCAACATTCCTACGTTTTCTTACAATTTGAAAACTGCCCTTCAGACACCCACGACACCCTTTCTGTACCTACTCGTGATGTGGAACGAAAAAAAAAAAAATCTGCGCACCTCCACGAAGTGAATCACGACGAGTGGGCGAAGCTCTGGGTCTCGTATCGGTCAGTAACCGTACGTTACCCGAGCGTTGCCCCATATAACGTAACTTTAGTGACACAAAGTGTATATAAAAATGTATATTTACTTCACCTTCCAGTTGTCATAGGCAATTCAAGGAGGATTAGAAAACTGCTGGTGTGGAGGATATGCCTCGAAAGTGAACCCAACAACCCAGCATCCTACCGGTGGCAAGATACCATTTTAATATAGGCGTAGCATAGCAAGGAGGTGCATACGAGAAGTCAGATGAAGAGGAGTGATATGAGAGGAGAGGGTGCCACTGCATCACAAATTACTTCCCGCCATAGACGCCGGGCAGGCTGCCCGTTTGGAACGCCAACGCGTGCTTGTCCACGATCGCGAGTGCAGCGAGAGGGCAGCCGAATCACCACTCCGCACTTCCTGCAGCGTTCACGTAGATTTTTTTTTATTCTTCACTATAAACCGGGCCTTCTCACTCATCTTCATGCCTTCCAAGCCGGCACCGAATTTTCTACGATACCAGCTTATTAACATCTTCGCATAAATCTTTCTGAAGTCTATTCTAGCTCTCCATGGCTTTATATGGCCAGTGAATTTCCTTTGGCTCGCACCCGGGCCGTGAAATGCGGATATCGTGTTCGTCCTACGCTCATGTCCGCCTGTGGCAAGTTTGGAATAAACGAAGGAGGCGACCATCAGAACAGCCAAACATTGACAGACAGACAGACAGACAGACAGACAGACAGACAGACAGACAGACAGACAGACAGACAGACAGACAGACAGACAGACAGACAGACAGACAGACAGACAGACAGATAGATAGATAGATAGATAGATAGATAGATAGATAGATAGATAGATAGATAGATAGATAGATAGATAGATAGATAGATAGATAGATAGATAGATAGATAGATAGATAGATAGATAGATAGATAGATAGATGCGCTCAAAGTCGCCGAAGTTCGCTAAGAAATGCTCCACATTTTTAAAAAATGTGAGGAGAAACATTCCTGATTGCAATATAACATTGGTTACATCAAGTCAGAGAGTGTCAGGGGTGCATTACTAACAACTTTTCTACACTGGGAACTTTAATGGCGGGAACAACCAAATCAGCTTATTACTTCGGCTTTGGCAAGTCGGTGTTGTTATTGCAAGTTACAAAAAAACCAGAAGACGTGTAGCGTCCAAGTGAACTTGCTGAACTTGTTGAGTTTCTTACCTGTGCCTAGCGTACTGATCTTGTGTGTTCCAATGTAAAATACGAGAAAGCAATTGCATATTTTGAAATAAATTGTGGTTTTTTTTTTCGTTTTCTTTTTATTGTCTGGGTGAACAGATCTCAAGGTGAATGTACCACCACGTATTACAAACGTGCGATCTTCTATCGTTGCAAATGAAGCTGACTCCGTGGAACTGCCTTGCGCTGCCCAGGGATACCCTCCGCCCAAATACTTGTGAGTACTTTTCGTTTTGTATTCTTGATTCTTGGGATACAAATCACTTTTGGCGAATACTAAATTGCAAGAAAGCTCGCTTAACTGTCTTAAGGTGGTAAACAATTTAACTCCACTTACTGTACCATGAAAGAAAGCATGCCGTGCCGAAGCGATGCGACAAGCGCTCGGGGGACGATTATTCATCGAAGTAAACATTGCAGCAAAAAATTACCGAACCCGACGGCTGCAGTTCTATGGGGGGCGAAATGCAAGAACACCTACGCAGTTATGGGCAGGATAAGTAAGTCTACTCGGTCGAACTTGCTGCCGAGTACTCAACTACAGCGCGCCTCCTAAACATATCGTTTGACAAGTAAAAGACAGAAATTATTAGCAATATATATTAGCGAACCAAAGGCACTTTGACCATCTCTATCTATCTATCTATCTATCTATCTATCTATCTATCTATCTATCTATCTATCTATCTATCTATCTATCTATCTATCTATCTATCTATCTATCTACACTCTTATGAAAATGACGCCATAATGGAGTGATATCGCGGCAAAGTCAACTGTGGTTGCAGTGTTCTTTATCGGCGCTTATAGCAAAGTAACAAACGAACACGCCCTGGCGAGGCGTACACTCATCGCAACACGCGGGGCGACGAACTTTAAAGCGCGCCCATCGCGCCATCTCGCTAGTCATATCAAAAACACGCTGAAGTCGCCGATCTCTGAGTACCGCCCACTGTAAATGGTGTGTATAAATAGCTTGCCATTAGTACACCGCAGAACGTGCGGTTCGTGGCCGAGCCGATTAGCGCCGAGCGCTGTGGAGCGAGAGGTCGTTGGTTCGACTCCCGGTGGCGGAAGTTTTTTTCGTTGCCATCTGCTAGTGCATCTTTTACAACGACATATCCGTGACGGAAATACGTCGGTGCAGCCATGGTGGGCCCCGGCATAAAACACTTTCGTGATAAAAAAATGCCCCCCACCGCCCCGAAGGGAATCGTGAGGAAATGCGAATGCATTTCGCGCGCGCTTCACTCCATTTGTATATGGTGGTTGTGGTTCGAAGAAGGAAAAAGCGCCAAATTTCTGCAGCCTGGTCGGGAGCACGGCGCAGCACCCGTTTTTTTTTTTTTGCTTTTTTTCTGTTTTTTTTCTTCTTTTTTTATTTTTTAAAATTTTTTTCTTATTTTTCTTTTGTTCTTTTTCTTCTTTTTTTTCTTTTTTTTAATTTTTTAAAATTTTTTTCATATATAGCTCCGCCGAGCTCCCGCGATGCGAGCGCCCTCACGCACCAGAGCGCGCTCCTCCTCTCCACTCACTATAACACCTGCCGAGGCCACCGCGGACAACGCCAACGCCGGATTCCTGACATAGCCCGACTAAGAAATGCATTCGCATTTAAAACTGGGGATGCGTAAAGCAAGCAGCGATGGAGCGGTGTTTCCTACTGGAACATATCAATCGCTGCTAATGTGCAATGAGAGACAGAAGACTCCGACTGGACACAGAGACTCGCAGTCCGCTTTTAGTTAAGGCGCACGCTGCGAATTTTTATAGTTCAACAACGCACAGGAGAAATCTCCCACCGGCACCACCTTGGAGGTCAAGATCCATTGCCATATATACGGGGTGGCCAGTGAACGGTTGTGCAGCGCGAGCAGTCGGTTAGCAGACGTTGCTCGCTAGCAGACTAGCGTCTGCTAGCGAGCAGCAGACGCTAGCAGTCACAGGCAGCGTCTGCTAGCAAACTCGCTAGCAGACGCTGCCTGTGTCGGCGTCGCGAGTCGAGAGAGGAAGGGGGGGGGGGAGCGTAGGAGAGGAGAGAGAGAGGGGGGGCGCGCATGCGCAGTGGGAGTGTGGACGCTGCGGGCAGAGATGCCTAGAGAAGAGAGGGGGGGAGCGTAGGAGAGGAGAGAGAGGTGGGACGCGCATGCGCAGTGGGAGTGTGGACGGCGCGGGCAGGGATGCCTAGAGGAGAGAGGGGGGAGCGTAGCAGGGGAGAGAGGAGGGGAGGCGCATGCGCAGTGAGGGTGTGGTTGCCGCGGGGAGGGATGCCTAGAGGAGAGAGAGGGAGAGAGAAGGTTTTTTTTATTTTTTGAAAGGGTTTGCGCATGCGCAGTAAGGGTGGTCACGCCGCACACCACCACCACCGGATTAAGCTTCGCCATAAGATGCTTCACATCTAACACCTGCCGGCGCGCACACCTCCTCAACCTATCCTCCTCCTCCTCCTCCGCGGACAACGCCGCACAACGCCAACGCCGGATGCCTGACATAGCCCGACTATGAAATGCATTCGCATTTAAAAAAAAAGGTAGCAGTGGAAGAGTACTGTTCCTATTCGCCCCGAGACCGAGCGGAGTCACCGCCTGGTGGCCACTGGCTGAAGCGCGCCTAGTGTGGATTGCTCCTCGCGTCGTCTGCTAGCCGCACGTGCGCGTACCCCGTGCTCATCCTCAAAGGGCGGGGTGTCCCGCTCTGTTAGCGCAAGTTTAACTGCTTGTACGTTTGCCTAGCACGATCTACAGACACATTTGGCCTTGCTCGGCTGTATATGCACTGCAATAAGATCAGTTTGTGCACTTGTCAGAGTGCTGGGTATCCTCCGTTCACCAGGATTATTTCGGTGTAGGTGCCGCTTTCTAGATGAAGCACATCGTAAAGTGCACTTGGCGTCGTCCCAAACATGACGAGTATTAAATATTGCGTGAAAGCAGCGTTATAGCGACTCTGTGATAAACGAAGTTTTGCATTGTTGTTAGTTGTCTAACTGCGGCGCTGTTGCTCATCGGTTATGCGACGAGCTTTAATTGTGCTTGAGACATTTCATTGTACAGTCCTGGTCCCACAAAAGCCAAATATTTCTGTATAGTAAATTCTGACACTTTGGTACTTAAATTTCCTTAAAAACAACAGAAAATGGAATGACACGGAGGTGATTAAACTTGAGTCGCCGAGCGCAATTTTAACATTGGGCGAAATTTATACAGACTGCCGTGTGCTTAGATTTGGGTTCACTTTAAAGAATCCAGATGGTCAAAATTAATCCAAACGGCGTGCCTAACACTTAGGCTGTGTCGTATAACTTCACGCAAAATATCAGCTTTTTTTTTTTTTTACAATGTCCTGAGCGCTTTTCTGGCGTTGTCATAGACTGACGGAAGGACCGGACATTATTTGCTTGAAAAAAAAAAAAAAACGCCTTTGTCCCATGAAATAACCGAACCTTTGTTGCATCACTGTCATGCAGATAACCAATCGTAGATAGCTACTTGCTGAACTGGTACCTTTTTATAGTGTTTTTGGAGTAAGAACAAACGCGCTAGAGCGCTGCAACCACGTAGCTTTCCTGAATAAGGTTATCATCTGTCCTACGTCCATTTCATGGAGAATTAAATAATAAAAAATGCGGATGCGTATTCGTGGTCATTTCAGCTCATCGCCTAAGAATAAAGAATATGGGATTTCTTTATTTCTCATTTTTTTAGTATCCAGGACCAGCATGCATAAAGCAAAGAATGAATCAAGTCGCACTACAGCAGTGCGAAGTAGGCGGGACACAAGCTCAGCACTTACAAATCAAAGTACGAGAAACGTGACATAGCGCGAAAACGCAGAAGTAGCCGAACGCGAACATCTTTTTCAATAGCAGATTGCGTTTCTCTCCCAAGTAATAGTAACGTTCGGCGAGCATCGTGCATTCATTCGGCAATGCGACATATATATTAGGAGTAGGCTGCAGTCAGCGCATTTTATTTGCCGACAATCGGCTCACGCCGCTCACAAAAATTGAAGGACACTTTGTACATTCCAAAGTGTGTTCGGCGAAAGCGTGTGGCCATTCCACTGATTATGCCATGTCTCTTTTCTTTTACACTCTCAGTGGGATAAGACACAAACCGAATGGGTGCGTGTTTTCTTTCATTTTTTACCGCGAATTGCAGCGAGACGCGAGACTAATCTTCCTCCGTTCGCATGCGTTAGTATTTTCTCGCGCTTTGCGCATCGTGCAAACGCCATCCGCGTTCCAGCTCTTAAATTGACCGACCCTTTGTAAATTGGAAAGTGTATTCCGTGAACGCCTGGGTCCATTGAGACGGCGTCGGTCAGAATGATTGCAAACTCTGGGCACAGCGACGCTACGCAAGCAAAGAGCGAGCGCTATAGAGTCCGACGCGACCGGCGTCCGTCTGCGCATCCCGGCGGCCACCTGGCTCCGCCGTGCCAGAGCTCGGATGGACGGACGGACGGACAGACGTATGGATGGACGGACGGACGGACGAACAGACAGACAGACGGACGGACAAACGGACGGACGGACGCCGGACGGATACGGACGGACGTGAGCATGAGACATTAAAGGCTTTCGCCTTAAAGATTAGCCTACACCATCTCCCGCTAAAGGGAACCCTGTGTAGATGCGAAGCAGCGTGCGCTAACGCTTACACTGGCGGCGGCGTTGACGCTGGCGCTCATCGCAGCGTCGCACAGGAGAGAAACCTGGGGAGCGCAAAGCACGCAGTGATGGACCGGTGTTTCCTACTGGAACATCCCAATCGCTGCTAATGGGCAATGAGAGACAGAAGACTCGGACTGGACACAGAGACCCGCAGTCCGCTTTTAGTTAACGCGCACGCTGCGAATTTTTTATCGTTAGACAACGCACGGGAGAAATCTCCCACCGGCACCACCTTGCAGGTCAAGATCCATTGCCATATATACGGGGTGGTCAGTGAACGGTTGTGCAGCGCGAGCAGTCGGTTTTTTCAACCAAGAGTCTCGCTAGCAGACGCTGCCTGCGTCGGCGTCGCGAGGCGAGATAGGGGGGAGCGTAGGAGAGGGGGAGGACGCGCATGCGCAGTGGGGGTGTGGACGCCACGGGCAGGGATGCCTAGAAGAGAGAGGGGGGAGCGTAGAAGGGTTGAAGGGGTGAGCGTAGGAGGGGAGAGAGGGAGGGGATGCGCATGCGCAGTGAGGGTGTGGCCTCCGCGGGGAGGGATGCCTAGAGGAGAGAGAGGTGGAGAGGAGGTTTTTTATTTTTATTTTTTTAATGGGTTGGCGCATGCGCAGTGGGTGTGTGGACGGAGGGACGGACGGACGCCGGACGGACACCGGACGGACGTGAGCATGAGACATTAAAGGCTTTCGCCTTAAAAGGCGCCGCTGCGTACATTTATATGCGCGCCGCCGGCCGCCTATCCACACTAGCGCGGTGACGGTGCTGCCGCATGTAGCCCGATCTCGGGGCGAATAGAAGTAGCTACACAGATGCGAAACAAAAGAAAAGAAGGGCTTCGACAGAATGAACGCGTCACACGAGTATAGAGAAGATGAGAGCCCGGCGTAGTCAGAAACTGAGACCGGTACGCTGTCTCGCAAACGATAAAAATAAATTAGCAGTGGCTTAGCTCCGCTATGCCAGGATATACGTAGCGTGAGCTACGGATGGACGGACAAACAGACAGACAGACAGACAGACAGACAGACAGACAGACAGACAGACAGACAGACGGGCGGCCGGACGGCCGGACGTACAGATGGACGGACAGACGGACGGTCAGACGAACGGACAGACGGACGGATGGACACACGGACGGACGGACGGACTAGCGAGCGAGCTCACGCGTGTCAAGCGCCAGCCCAATAGTGACACGTCGCTCCAGGAGCTTCCAGGCCTTCTCCAGTGCGCCAGCTGTGCGCCAAGTGACGTCACTGCTCCTCCGGCATGCGCAGCATGGCTCTCGCTAAGCCACGCGAAACTGCTCAACCACGGCCAGTGTAGCTTACGCTACAAAAGAGGGAAAGCGACGAGGCATGTCGCCAGCCAGTTTTGGGCCCAAGCCACATGGAATGACCACAAGTCGCAAAGAGACCACGGGTATCCGAAACACGCCTTTTCAGATAAGGAGGAATGAGATGAGAGAGGAGCTTAAAGGGGAAGAGATGCTGTCCCGCGTATTTCCCCAGTCTTCCCCATACTGTTTTTTTCGTCCTCCTTGTCCGTAGCATCTCCTGATGGATGAAGACGCAAGGCCTCTTCGCGGCGGGCGCGGGCCCAGCGTCCACCTTGCGGTGAAGGACCTCAATTGCTCGCTGGCTGCGCCCTTTCGGAAGCGCAAAGGGCATACATGTCATACGCCGGTCACTATCCAATACCTCCTCCTACCACTGTTGCGTTTAAATAGCGGAACTCATTTAAAGGGGTACTGACACAAAAACTTTGGTCTCGCGTTTTTTTTTTTTTTTGCAGCAATGTGTTGCTGGGGGGCCTTTTAGTCATAACAAGGCACCTCGTTTGCTGCAGCGCGCGACAGATATTTAATTACAGGCTCCTCATTAGCGACCAGTTTCAGTTTCGGTTTGAGAGAGCTCGAAAAACGACAAGCCGCCGGGTGCAACTATCACCACCTAGTGTGCGCAGCTCTCGATCACGTCAGCACACAGAACTGTGACGCACTTCCGCACGGTCCGCATCAAGAAATCCTTTCGAATAGGAAACTGGACAGCAGTGTCGCCAAACACAAAACTTTCAACGTCTGCGCCGCGGCCACGGACTCGCGACCAGCCGCCGAGAAGTATAGACTGCCGGAACAAACGCTGCAAAAGAAAAATGGCCGCTATGACGTCATCCTAACTTGTTGTAACGTGATCACATGAGGGAAGTAAGGGGGGTCACCGAGGGTCACCTCTGATGGTGTCAGTAGCGCGACGGAGTCGATCGCTCACGCAAACTTCAAAATTAATTTAAAATACCTTCCAAGCTATATTTGCTGTTGATATTTTGCAGATGATATACACATGTTCACGGGAATCGAACCCGCAGCCTGTCTCGGCCGCGAAATTTTGTGTGCGTACCCCTTTAAGTTTGAGCTTCGTCCCTGTGTCGTTTGCATAAAACTAATCAGGGGGGTATGCAGCGCAAGAAGTAGGCAAGCTCCTACCACTGACTACAGCAGGTGCGAGGAAAAGCGAAGGCATTTAAGGGAGAAAGCGTAGCGAGGGAGAGTGATGAAGAGTGGGGGGAAGAAGGTTGGAGTCATGGGTGGGAGAGAGTAAAGCCTAGTAAAAAGAGGAGCGCTGAGGCAGGGAGCCAGGAGAAGGGAGGCGAAAGTAAAGCGAGAACTGTGGCTGTCGAAGTGGAGAGGACAAAGTAAAAAAGGAGGAGCGATGATCAGAAGTAGAGACAACGAGAAGAAGAAATAAATAAAGTGACACAAAATTTTCCTGGCGAGTTGGGATTCCAAACCGGCACGTTCCGAAGGTTAGCGTCGCAAGCTCACCTTCGGCTATATACTCGGCTATATAGGCACGATAGCCAAAGGAGCATTTATGGGAACCATATGATTGTGTTGCTATAGGCAAGAGAACAATAAAAAAGATGAAGACAAACACAAAGAAAGAAACGCAGAAAGAAAAAGAGAGAGAAAGAAAGCATACCATAGCCATCTATACAATGGTAGCTATACAAGGCGTGGGAAAAGGGAATTCACAGCGGCGAGGAAGGAAAGGAGGAGGGGAGAGGGTAAGTAATAGCATAGCCATATATACTACAGTATAGCAAGAGGATAGGAAAGGGAAGTGAGGGTGAGGAGGAGGTAAGGAACTGCCCCAAGTGTTTTTTTGTTTTTTTTAATTCGTACTTCACCTGTATTCGGCTTCACACTAATTTACGTCAGGAATGCAAGGCACGCGCGGAGTGCTCTTGTGCTCGAGACGTTGCTCTGCTCTATGCTCGATGATATGTCAGTGACCAAGAAGACGTCATCCTGACGCGGCAGGCGTAAAGCAGATATCTGTGCGTTCGAGTAATCAACACGCGATTCGCTGATACACGCTTACAGATTGCTCCCAGCTTGTGATCAAATGTAGTAGAGAGATCTTGCACACAAGGCAACGCGTATTGCAAAGGCCAAAAAACTCAGACATTTGTCGCTGCTAAGTATGCGTGCGCTACAGGATTGTTAGAGGAAGCTTTTGCTGATCCATCTTGAGTTGGTGACATGGAACAAATAACATTATACAAAGCCAACTTTCAGCAACTGCTTGATATTAGGTAACCATCTCGTACTAAATAATGAGGGGTGTGCTGCGAGTATTCGTAATTTCAAAAAGTAATCACGAGCAATCGAATGCTTAGAAGGAGAGGACGTGGCGCTGGTTCGTAGAGAATCGTCGTAGAAAAAATAAGAGGGGCGAATATTTCTGCATGAAAACCGAAGCAAACACCACAAACGCCCGACTATCAACGCGTATCAGATTAGCCAGTCGCACTGTCATTCCTGAGCAGGCACGCATATAAGTCTAATATCTGCCTTCTTTTCCGTCATAGCGCAACATTTCCGCTGATAGTCGGAGTCTGCATTGCCAGCTTGCCTTCTCTGCCGCGTGTCCTTGCAAGTCTTTTTCAGCCACCTTCTGCACAGTGTTCATGCGCAGTCATCACCTCTTCCATTCATCCGCATTTCTTCCTGCGCGTATCCCCCCCCTTTCTTTTTCTTAGAGCTCCTCAAGTGCGCTTCATTTTCATCGTGCAAGTGCCTTCATATCTACATCCTTCAGCAAACACTACAACGCCCAACCACAGTTCACGCCAATACTTCCTACAAACGCGCCAGCACGTTCTCCATCTTCCTCACAAAGCAGCTGCGGTCTCTGCCACGAACAGAATATCTTGGGTCACTGTACTCGGATGAGAGACAGTTGTCAGATCGGCTTCACTGTGGTCTGGGTCCAATGACTTTGAAATAGGTTTCTTGAGATCGCACTCGCGATCCCGGTCTGAACGAAGCTCGTCGGCTGCCAAAAATAAAATTTTGCGTTGAGGAAAAGAAAAGAGCAGGCGGAGAGGCTTTATCGGGAAGCACACTATCGCATTTACATTGGCAATCGCTTAGAAGCGCGACTGCCCTGCCGGGTATAGGTTACTCTAGACTTTCGAAATTTTTACTAGCGCGAAGGAAACGCCGTCTGCAGCAAAACAAAAAGATATGAAAGTAGCGAGAGAAGTGAAGAAAGAGTGGCGTGAAAGAACGCAAAAATACGGAAGGGCTTTGAAAGACAGTACTTTAGCAATTCACTAGCGTGAACTAAGCCACGCTGCTCAGTGGCGTCGTTGTTTTTGTCGAGCCTGCAGATGCACGAAGCTGGGCAACCTAATGAATAAAAGAACGTGACATTGCATGAAGCTGTAGATTAAAAAATATGTTTCACCCCTTAATTATGGCATTTGGACCTTCTGAAAGCCTAGAGAAATAACACTGGTCTGCTTTACTTGACAGGAGAAGGTTGCAATATTTGAATATACATTCATGGTGTACATACTGTAAGCGTGACAAGTGAGCGATGATGGGGAGTTGTTAAACACGACAAACTAATTTAGGCCCGCTCGATTCTGCAGGTAGGCGCTGGGTGGCTTAAGATTGCTTCTTAATTTGCATTTCTTGAACTGTCCTAAAGTAACAAATACACGTCGAGTTGTCGTGTGATTTCCGAACAGTTAAAGCTGCAGCTGTAAGGACCTTCACTCATGATCATTAAAAGATGAGAGCTTGCAGAAGTTGCTTGACCGAAAGAACTTATTTTTTGCGTTTCGGCACGCCTCCTAACCCAACCCAATCCCTTATAAGGTAGCCCAACTCGGCGTCTTGCGATATAAAACACAACAGTTTGTTCGATACTCGCTTCGCCTTCCTTTGTTGAAAACAATGTCATCCGTGTAATAGGGTATATTGCCACACTCACTCTGTTTTTAGATGCGAAGCAGCTTAAGGCCGAGTTCAATCCGGTGGTGGTGGTGGTGGTTTGCGTCCTGACCACCCTTACTGCGCATGCGCAAACCCTTTAAAAAAATACAAAAAACCTCCTCTCCCCCTCTCTCTCCTCTAGGCATCCCGCCCCGCGGCGACCACACCCCCCACTGCGCATGCGCTCCTCCCCTCTCTCTCCTATCCTACGCTCCCCCCTCTCTCGCCTCGCAACGCCGACGCAGGCAGCGTCTGCTAGCGAGTTTCTTGGTTGAAAAAACCGACTGCTCGCGCTGCACAACCGTTCAACGCCGACGTAGGCAGCGTCTGCTAGCGAGTTTCTTGATTGAAAAAACCGACTGCTCGCTCTGCACAACCGTTCACTGGCCACCCCGTTTATATAGGCACTGGATCTTGACCTGCAAGGTAGTGCCGGCGGGAGATTTCTCCTGTACGTTGTTGAACAATAAAAATTCGCGGCGTGCGCGTTAACTAAAAGCGGACTGCGGGCATCTGTGTCCAATCGGAGTCTTCTGTCTCTCACTGCCCATTAGCAGCGATTGACATGTTCCAGTAGGAAACACCGGTCCATCCCTGCGTGCTTTGCGCCTCCCCAGGTTTTTCTCCTGCGCAACGCCGCGATGAGCGCCAGCGTCAACGCCGCCGCCAGTGTAAGCGTTAGCGCCCGCTGCTTCGCATCTACACATGGTTCCCTTTAGCGGGAGATGGCGTAATTTTTTTTTCTGTTTTCATGTTACCAACCTACTGCCATGTAGCAGCTGCCTTGCGCAGAGCACGCCCGAATGATTGGGAACTATTTAGATAACTTTAGAACCTTTCGATGCGATTACGTGCTCAACGCAAACATTACAGTTAGTTCTGGAACTTACGCGACCGCTAGCAATAACGCTGGAAGCTTCGATGATAGATGTACAAAAGCTGGCGCGCTTGACCGCTTGTCAGATCATCGACGGCTGACGCTCTGTTCGCCGCTATCACTGTATCAGTAGCCTACACAGCGTGCATTGCTTGCCGTAGTTTGACTTTCGGTTTCCCGGCCACAAGTTCTGCCAATTAAAGAGTTTAGATATATTTGTGCCTTTATAAAAATATACATAATTTAGACAACTTTACATTACTGGAAGTAAGCTGTCTCTAAAGTAAACAAGTACTGTATTACAAAATGTCCAAACAATCAGCAGTGGGAGGTTATTTATTGTACTGGGAAGGAAAGTGGACGATCCTGAGTACTAAGTACAGTGAAACCTCGGTGACACGAATCTCACGGGAACACCAAAAATATTCGTATCATCCGAAATTCGTATCACGAGAAAGCATGAAAAATTAGCATGCGACAAAAGAAAGCTGGCGTAGATTTTCATTTATTGTTTTTCAGGGCCGTAGCAACCTTATGGAGAAATTTTAATGATTGTCAGTCAGGTTTTTAGATGTCGCCAATTATACCAGCACTCGTAAATATACGGCCTGTAGGCGCGTGTTTAATTATTAGACCGGGTGCGTTGTGATCCACGACAGCAGTTGCCCTTTCCAAAATTTTGTATGCTTTTTTCGCATGACACCGGAATAACAGTGGCTAAATTAACGGAAGAAGCGCTTTGGCGCGATAGATCAAGGCCACAAAATTTTAGAACCATGGTCCTATGTTATGATTTTGTTATCGCGGGGGGTGTTGGCGATGTTTTTTGGGAGATTTACGGCCACGCCCGCAAAAGTTCGACCTCGACAGTCGCGCATGTTGACGTTGTGAGGCCTGATTCCTTCACCAAGACCGTCCTCGCCTTCTTTCGGCCCTCGTCCACCTTTCATAGGACGTCTGATGCTCGAGGCAGGCACGTATAAACACAGCACAACGACAGCAGCCGGCGTCGACGCTCTAGAAAAAAAAACATGGCTGATCCCTCTGTCAAAGGAATCGGTATAACACGAAAGTGAAACGTGTATTCACATAAGTAGTTGAGCGTTTATTGTGCATTGTTTCGCCACAAGGGAGAAGGAATGAATGCTGCAGCAACAAATTGTAATGTGACGTGAAGAACGGCAAGCAGCTCGAAACATGCAGCGCGCACCTCAAGCAGAAAGGACGCACGAAATGAATATACACAAGACGAGCACGGACTAACTGTCACAGCTCGACATTTAAAGCGCGCTGCTCTAACACAAAGACGCACGAAACGAACGTACAAGCATCCCCAGGACGAGCGCGAACAACTGCCACAATTATTACTTGGTGTGTAAGCGGCCCGCTCCATTCCTAAACGCGGCTGCTGCGGCGAACGAAGCGACCTTCATGCACTCTTTAACTACAGTAACTTCGAAGCAAACTTGCGGTGGAAACACAAGGCGTGCGAAGCGCCCGAATGCGCCGATCAGGAGATAAGCGCGCGCGCACCAGCGACCACGCCCCGTGGAGGCGCACGCTCATCCCAGCGAGAGGCGCGACGACCTTTAGAGCGCGCTCCGTGACACCTTCGCGCCATCTCGCTAGTGACAACGAAAACGCGCTGAAGTCGAGGAGCTCTGAGGACCGCCAACGGTATATGGTGTGTATAAATAGCTTGCCGTTAGCAAGCTGAGGAACGTACGCTCCCGTAGCCGAGTGGTTTCGCGCCGCGCGCTGCGGAGCGAGAGGTCGTAGGTTCGACGCCCGGTGACGGAACTTTTTCTTCTAATTTTTCTTTGATCTCATTATGTTAGTTTATATTTTACAACGTCATATCCGTGACGGAAATGCGTCAGAGGAGCCGTGGTGGACCCCGGCATAAAACACTTTCGTGTTAAAAAAAAGAAAAGCCTGGCGCCAATGCTTTGTGTAATCTAAACGCGAAGGCACACAGACCCTCAAACATTCGCGCACACAATCTCGGAGGACGGGACGCGTCTCTGAAGGTTTATTCTGATCGTAAGAAAAGTATTTTTCTTACATCGGAATTCTGACGATTTGGTGGTGCGGCGCGCATGCCCGCGCTTGCGTTCACGTGCTCGCACGTGTTTGGCGCATCTTCCGCGACAGCACGGACAGCACCTCTTCGTACCTGGGCGGTAGCGTACGTTCGTATCAAACGTCGCAGGGTGAAAATTGGTTCGCAACAACCGTACTCCATTACACTGTAGGCCAATGGGCCTTGGCCGGGACCAAAGAAAAATTCGTATCAACCCGAAATTCGTATGAGCTGTGACCGTATCACCGAGGTTTCACTGTACTTTACTATGGGAAAGTTGTGGAATTGACTAAGTCGTGACACTTCCACAGGGTTTGGTAAACAACTGATCGAGGCATTGCCCACAGTCAGCTCACCGAATTTGAATTCTCGTGAAGAGAGCCCTTTCTCGAGTATATGCAGCTTACACACCCCCAGTGCATAATCTATGTAAATCTGCTACATTTTGCACGAACAAGCGAAAGGTACTATTCTAGAACACAGCAGCTATTTAGAGCACCTACTTCAATCTATTAGGAACGTTTACACTCTACTCGAGTTCTCATGAGGGGGGCAGCTGTTATTTTGGAAATAGTAGAAAGTGCAGAAAACTTGAGCTTCACCTTCAAGAGTACAACGCGATAGCGTAATCAGGCCCAGTGCGCATCGCCTACTCAAGTGCTAGCCTCGCTTCGGTTCTCGGTGGATGCCTCAACGGTGCCGTAAGGAAACGAACGTCTGTGCGCGTAACATTGGCTGCGTCTATCCTAAAATGTTTACTGCAAGGGCTGTTGAGAAGTGTCTACTACGCCGTAATTCATCCTTTTGCGAATCGGCGAAGCGATGACTACGCGCACCTAAGGCAGCACGCGAAGAACCTACATAGCTGCTCGCTTTGTTGGTGCTTTTGCTGCTGATGATGATTAAATATGTATGAGCGCTTTGTAATGGATGGGCCCTTAAAACACCCACTTTTTTGCGCGATTTATATGTTTCGATGCGTGGCGCGATTCTGCGGTTCTCCCACGCAACATTACATGCGTTACGGATACTCCTCTCACTACATGACCTTCATATTGTGTTTCTTTTCTTCTTTTTTCGGAAGCAGTCTCCCGCAAAGGCGTGGCTCCGTAGTAGAAAACCTGCTTGCCACGCAGGAGACCTCGGTTCAAATCATGCCAGGCGGCTTTAAGCTTTCTAGCATCCGCTCAAATAAACGCAGACAAGCACATTCACTGGTTCCCGGGGCATGAAGGCCTCAACGTTCAACCAGGGGTCCCCAACGGTAATGAGCTGGCCCATAACCTCGCGCGAGATCTTACGCGCCGCGCGGGGATGCGGGCCGGCTCACCGGCCGGGGACCCCAACACGCACATGGAGCCACTCCTCTCCTATCACGAGATTTGCTCGCACTATAAGTTATCTAGAAAGGAATTCCCCTCACCTCACTCAACACTAAATAAAGCGCGACAAATAACGCTTAGACTGCTCCAAACGCACAGTTACCTCAGCCCCTATATCTGCAGCAAATACCTCCCAGATATAAGGCCAGAATGCCCTAAATGTCAACATCCGAAGTGCGACTTAAATCACATGCTGTGGCAGTGTCCCGCGCTAAACGCTTGCTTCGGGTCTCCTGCCACCAAGGACGACTGGATCAACCACCTCAGGAGCACTGACAGGGCCCTTCAACACCAGGCCGTCCAGAAGGCCCAAAAGGTGGCTGGCGAGCTCCGACTCCCAGTCCTCACATGGGCGGAGCCACCGGGCCGGCACCAGTAAAGGGTGACCAGGCTCCTTCAGGACTTTTAATAAAGTTAATACTCTCTCTCTCTCTCTCACTCGAACAGAAAATGTTCATTTATTTTGATTGCATCTTTCTATCTTTTGCTCATGGACAACGCTGTTTTTTAGATGTGAAGCATCTTATGGCGAAGCTTAATCCGGTGGTGGTGGTGGTGGTGTGCCAGCGTGACCACCCTTACTGCGCATGCGCAAACCTTTCAAAAAAAACATAAAAAATAAAAACCTCCTCTCCCCCTCTCTCTCCTCTAGGCATCCCTCCCCGCGGCAACCACACCCTCACTGCGCATGCGCCTCCCCTCCTCTCTCCCCTCCTACGCTCCCCCCCCTCTCTCCTCTAGGCATCCCTCCCCGCGCTCCCACTGCGCATGCGCGTCCCCCCCCTCTCTCTCCTCTAATACGCTCCCCCCCTCTCTCCTCTAGGCATCCCTGCCCACAGCGTCCACACCCCCCACTGCGCATGCGCGTCCCCCCCTCTCTCTCCTCTCCTACGCTACCCCCCCCCTCTCTCGCCTCGCGACGCCGACGCAGGCAGCGTCTGCTAGCGAGTTTCTTGGTTGAAAAAACCGACTGCTCGCGCTGCACAACCGTTCATTGTCCATCCCGTATATATGGCAATGGATCTTGACCTCCAAGGTGGTGCCGGTGGGAGATTTCTCCTGTGCGTTGTTGAACAATAAAAATTCGCAGCGTGCGCGTTAACTAAAAGCCGACTGCGGGTCTCTGTGTCCAGTCGGAGTCTTCTGTCTCTCACTGCCCATTAGCAGCGATTGGCATGTTCCAGTAGGAAACACCGCTCCATCACTGCGTGCTTTGCGCCTCCTCAGTTTTCTCTCCTGCGCAACGCTGCGATAGCGCCAGCGTCAACGCCACCGCCAGTGTAAGCGTTAGCGCCCGCTGCTTCACATCTACACATGGTTCCCTTTAGCGGGAGATGGTGTAATTTTTTTTCTCTCACCACCAACGACACCGACGCCGAGATCAAAATTTCTGCGACCCGAACTATTTAATGCAATCGCGTTAACATTGCCTCCATGCATTCAATCACAAGTCTATGTAATCATAATCTACCATATTTTTGTTATTTCTATCCAGATGGGAGAAGCTGAGTACGGCGGACAGTGCCAGCCCGCAGGCACCCGTCGTCGTGGGAAGCTCGAGGCACGAACCGACCGAAGGATCGCTGTTGATCCGCAAGGTAGAGCCGCAGGATGCCGGGAAATACCTGTGCCTGGTCACCAATGCTGTGGGCGAGGAGAGGGCCACCATCACGCTCGACGTGCGGTGTGAGCAGTCTGCCTCCATCTATATGCCACTCTTATGCTTCCATACTCGTCCAAATAATCGTCAATGCTCTCCTTCGTAGCGCTGTTCTCATAATTGGTGGCGCACTCAAGAACACACCCATTACCTGGCTTTTTTAAGGGAAACAACAAAACTTTTGCCGCCGAGATTTTCAGCCAAACTGAAAGACTGGGTGCTGAAATCGATTAAAGTTGCCAGGATGGCTTGGCTTGTTGGTGCGGCATATTTGGATAACAATGGCAGCCCGAAGAAACAGGACACAACGAGGCAACAAACACACACAGCGCATATATGCGCCGTGTGTGTCTCTTTGATGCATTCTTGTGTTCCGTCTCTTTGCGCTACCACTGCTATCCAAATATACTGAAATCGGTAGGCACAACCTTCATTTAAGGCAGAAATTGGCGCTAAATAACGAATTTAATGAGCTCTTCACAAACTGCCTCGTCTAGCGGTCGCGCCGTTAACTAGAGGAAGTGACGGTTAACGTCCCCGGAACGGGCGCGCCTACATTGCCAGTTCTCCCCCGAGTTTCTGGACCGCTTCCTCTACCACTACGGTTTCTGGAACCCCTATAGGGGGCACTCGGGTGGTGTAACAGCAAGGAAGCCTATCACAAGACTAGACCAGAATAGAAAACTTTAGTGCGTTACAATGGTCCAAATACAAATAATATATTTTCACATCTGAGATGTTGCGGTGACATGAGGAATTATGTCTATGTGGTTTTACAATCCCCAACCACAATATAATTGAGTATGAGGCGCCCAGTAGTGGCCGTCTCCGGTTCGACCTTGACTAGCTGGAGATCTTTGATTGCGGGCTCATGCAAGTACACGGACCATACCGCATCTTTTGTCCATCTGAATGGGCCGCCACAGCCGGTAATATAAACGGTAAGCTGGTGCTGCACCCGTAAGCCAACATGGGTGGTGTCGTGACATAACATGCACTGGCGTTTTGACACAAGCTACTCAAGATATTGAACTTCCAACCTAATTGTGTCTTGGGGATAATAAGTTTATTACCCCAAAATTAAAAACTCACCTGGTCCCTCGTGCATTCCACTATTACCCGTGCCACACGAGCACAAGAAATGGCATACAGTTGTTCATGCATTGAGTTCCTGAATGGCATTCATTTTTTTTTTCGGGGGAGCAGCCACATGAACATCAGTGGCATTTGACCAGATGATGTCGATAACAGTGACTTTTGGAATGAGCAATTAAGTGTAATAACAAAATGCATCCACTAACAATAAATCTAAATAATCAAAAATAATGTGGAAGTGAGGAAACTATGGCGCTTAGATACCATCTGCTTAAGTTTGTTCCTGTATTTTACGGCATTGCAACTGATCACAGCAACTTCAGTCATTGAAAGTTGAATCCGAAGCCCGAAATCACTCACGGCGCCTGTCATGTCGAAGTCGCTCGAATTATTAAGTGAACTTATCATGCAACTAGGAAATAACACGCCATTAAGTGTTAAAAGTAACATATAAAATATTTTTCCCAACTTAGATGCTACTTGAAATGTTTTGTTTTTCTGCTTTTTTCTTTTTTTTTCTTTTTTCTTTTTTTTTTTGTGCTCCAGTGAGGACGCTTTGGTGTCGAGAGGGTGCATTTCTCAGTCGAATGGATTCTAGCGAAGCCATCAGGTGACGAGCCGCATTAAGACGAATGCCATTTGATTTGCCCATGCGGCACCGCGCAAGAGGCATTAAGGGGAGATGCGAGTCGAAAAACGCAAGTTTTTTTTCAAAAATTACGTATTTTCGTTTTTATTTGCTTTCACAAGTTTAGATTCTCTACTAACACGACAAAAAAAACTGAAGATTGTAATTAAACTCAAAGTAGGTCAAAATGGCTTTTAAAGAGCACAAGGTGGCTACTAAAAATCTAAGAAGTCCTGATTGTCTAGAGTCCCCTGGAAATTGTCACATGGCTGCTTGCCATTGCATTTCGCATGGAAGGAAGGAATACAAAAGGGAGAAGGCAGGGAGGTTAACCAGATAGCAGTCCGGTTGGCTACCCTACACTGGGGGGAAAAGGGAAAGGGGAGTAGAAAGATGAGAGAGACAGAGAGAAAGAAGCACAAGAAGAAAAAAAAAAGAGAAAATGATCAACAAATACGCTGACACTTCTGTGGCGTGGGCACTGCACAATAGTCACAGACGTTCACAAAGGCCCGTGGTCCTTAAGAAACTCAACAGCGCTTTAACTGCCTTGTTGGCCGACGAATGATGGGGACGGTGCTCCAGCAGCATCTGCACGGAGAGCGGCCGATCGTCCAGTCGTCGCATCACATCACAGAGCGTTCGTCTTTCAGAGGCAAATCGGGGGCAGCGGCATAATAGATGATCAATGTCTTCCTTGGTGCCGCAGACCTCGCATGTCGAACTGTCGGTCACTCCAATTAATGCCGTGTATGCTTTCGTATAGGCCACCCCCCAACCAAAGCCGACAAAGAAGTGAGGCTTCACGCCGACGAAGCCCGGCTGGAGGTCGGAGTTCCAGCGTTGGATTGATTTGGTGTAGCCGAGTGTGTCTTATGCTTGGCGTGTTCCACTCCGCCAAGCATAGTGTACGAGCCAGGCGACGAAGCTGCTTAGCAGCGTCTGTCCTAGAAAGAGGAATTGGAACGGTAGTCTCTTGCTCATGCGATGTACGAGCCGCGTTGTCTGCAGAAACATTGCCACTGATCCCGCAATGACCAGGTAGCCACTGAAAGTCAATCTCATGGCCTTTTTCTTTGACGCGGTGATGTATCCTGAGAATTTCGTATGTAAGCTGTTCGTGGCATCCGCGTCGGAGAGCTGACCGCACACACTGTAACGCCGGTTTTGAGTCGCAGAAAACAGCCCATTTGCACGGTCTCTCAGAATCGATGTACTCTAGGGCACAACGCAGAGCCGCAAGTTCTGCCGCCGTAGATGTTGTTACGTGAGATAGTTTGAGCCGTAGTGTTACTTCTCGTGCTGGTATCACCACCGCACCACCAGAACTGGACACAGTGGTCGACCCGTCGGTGTAGATGTGCACGTGGTTGTTGTAGGCTTCGTGCAAGAAAAATAGGCTCAGTTGCTTTAATGCTGGGGCAGGTAACGCTGATTTCTTCTGCAGTCCTGGAATTTCGAGACGTACTTGTGGAAGGTACAAGCACCACGGAGGAAAGTCCGGCTTCTCCGCAGGCGCATACCCTGTTGTAAACGATGCGCGATGGGCATAGACAGTTTTACTAAATGGCGTACGGGGCCTTTCAGCCGCGAGGCTTGCCAGGTGGTGGGAGGGGTTCCTGGCATATTGCCTGAGGTAGGTACGCATGGTCTCAACGGTAATGTGCGTCGTGATTGAATAATCCTGAGCAATTGCGATGGTTTCAGCGGTTGATGCACAGCGTGGTAAACCAAGGCATATCCTAAGAGCCTGGGCTTGGATGCTTTGGATCGTGCGCAGGTTCGTTTTGCAAGTATTGGATATTGCAGGAAGGCTGTATCGCAGGAACCCGATAAACAATACCCGGTACAGCTGTAACATAGAGTGTATAGACACTCCCCAAGTTTTTCCTGCAAGGAACTTGAACAAGTGACAGGTAGATGTCAGCCGCTTTCTCACGTAGTTGACGTGTGGGGTCCAAAACAGGTCTCTGTCGATTATAACACCCAAAAATCTGTGACTCCTGCTGTACGACACACATTGCCCGTTAATTGATACGCCATACACGGACATTGGCTTTCTGGTGAATGCCACGACTGCAGACTTTTCACTTGCGATCTCGAGTCCTTGATTACGCAGGTAGCGCGATGTCTCTGTGACTGCCTTCTGAAGTCGAGCGCGAAGTTGAAGCCGCGTCACAGCTGACGTCCATATACAGATGTCGTCAGCATAAATGGAGAGTCGTACGCTACTAGGCTGGTTGTCGACTAGTCTAATGAGGGTCAGATTGAACAAGGTCGGGCTTAGCACTCCACCTTGAGGGACTCCTCGGCTGCCGTAATGATCGGGTGTCGGGCCATTCTCTGTCTGCACGTGAAACGATCTCGTCTGCAAGTAGCTATGAACCCACTTATAGATCTTGCCACCGAGTCCTACAGCTTCTAATGCGTCGAGGATGGCTTCGTGCGTGACATTATCGTAGGCCCCTTTGACGTCTAGAAACAGAGCAGCAGATAATCGTTTGCTGGCCTTCTGGTGTTGGACGTATGTCACCAAGTCAACTACATTGTCTATTGACGAGCGGCCACGTCTGAACCCGGCCATAGCATCTGGATAGATTTCATAGTGCTCTAAGTACCATTCCAGACGCGTTAAGATCATTCGTTCCATCACTTTTCCCACACAGCTAGCGAGCGCAATTGGTCGGTAGGAGGAAATGACCAACGGTGACTTGCCAGCTTTGAGGAGTGGAATCAGGCGACTTGATTTCCATTCTTGTGGAACCATACCGGTCTGCCAGGAGTCATTGTATAACAGCAGTAGTGCCTTCCGAGCTTGATCTCCCAGGTGACAGAGAGCACGATAGGTAATGCCGTCAGGTCCCGGCGCTGAAGAACGTCTACACAAAGCTAGCGCAGCGTTCAGTTCGTCTATAGAAAATGGACACTCCATGCGGGGATCACGTGAAGCTAGTGGGCAGTCGGGCGTTCCCATCCCCGTTCCTGCGGAATTTGGTTCGCCGGCAATCCTTCTACAGAAAGATTCTGCGACGTCGATCTCCGAACATTGTAGATGAAGTGCCAGAGATTTGAACGGGTAGCGCTGTCCAAAGGTTGTATGCAGACCACGTACAGTCCTCCATATGAGCGACAAAGGCTTACGTGGATCGAGGGACTCACAAAAGGATACCCATCGGCGCGAAGCAAGCTTGTTCATGTGACGCTGTATTTTCTTCTGTGTGCGTCTGGCCAATCTCAAATCATAAATTGACTTTGTGCGTCTATATCTTCGTTCCGCACGGCGACGAATCGCACGAAGTTTCTCGAGCTCAATGTCAAAGTCGGTGCGTGCGGAACTCATCGAAAATGAGCGCGTGGTAGCCTTTAGGGCGCTCTTCATTGCGTCCACTAGGTTGAATGGTGAACCATCACAACAGTCCTCCATGATTGACTTGTATTTTCGCCAGTCGGTGCACTGGATGGCTCTGGAGGACTTGGAGCTAGTCAAACCTTCAATCTTCAGGTAAGTTGGAATGTGGTCGCTACCACGCGTTTCCAAATCGGAAAACCAGTGCACTCCTTCTGGCGAACGAACGTGAGACAAAGGTAAGGTCCAGGCAACTACTGTACACTGGTCCACGCAGATAAGTAGGACTTCCATCATTAGAGAGGCAAAGTTCGTATTCAGAGGCAAGTGACACCAACTGTCTACCTGTAGTGTTGACCCTGGAGCTTCCCCATAAGTAATGGTGGGCATTGAAGTCGCCAGTTATCACCCACGGCTGGGGAGTCGATCTCAAAATTCCGCCTAAGCGCTCGTAATTTAAACGAGTTGATGGAGATAAGTAGGCTCCGAGAATTGTGAATGTGATCTTGTTCTTCTTCACTGTCAGACAAACGTATTGATTTTCTTCGTCCGGTGGTACTGGGTGATGAACGTAAGTCAAGTCGCGGCGTATAAACACAAGAACCTTGCTGCATTCTCCGTGAGTAGAGGACATGAAGCATTCATATCCGGACAGTCTTAAGGGAGCTGACAGGTTGGGCTCGCATATCACAATGATGAGGAACTGGTTGGTGAAAACATACTGTCTGAAGTCGGACATGCGAGCCTTAAGTCCTCTTGCGTTCCACTGAAAGACAGTTGAATTCTTGACCTCCTCTTGAAACGGTCGCATCTCGCGGGCCATGGTTTTACCCTAGAGCTGCAAGCACCGGAGTCAAAGTATCCAGCACCTGCAGCGCGCTCTGCGCAGACGGGGTCTTCATGTTGCTTAAGAGAATGCGCATTGCGCTCATAAGCGATTGCAATATGACTATCACTTGGCGATCTTCAGTCGTATTTGAATCAGCGGCTCGTGAGGACGTAGAGGTCGGCGGGAATCGATGATGCTCTGAAGCAGATTGCGCTTGTGGAAGCGAGGGCCACTCTTCACGAGGTGCCCCTGCCTTTCGCATGAGGGGTTCACTAAAGTCACATGCTCAAAATAACCATGATTGCCAAGCTCTCATGATGGAATAAATCATCTTAAATTACAAATCTTTTCCGCATAGATGAGCTTTCACTTATACCTTTAAAATGCGTTTTTCTCAAGACACAATTCTGGGCGACTTCATGAGTTTTTACATCATGTTTTTGGTACTTCTGATAGCCAGATCGGGATGAAATTTTGCCCACATATTTCTTAACATGTGGAGAGTGCAAGTAACTACTTTAAAACTTGATATCACCTAATATAATTATTACAAACCTAAAATAAGCAATTAGTATGGTCTGAACAGTCCAAGGCTTCTCACATTACAATTTTTCTTGTCCATGAAAATGTCTTATACGCGCTTTCTTGATAGTTATTTGCATTCTACAGATAATATGGAGCAATATGAGCCAATAATCGCACAGAACGATAAACATTTACTGGCAAAAGAAGAGTCTACAAAAAGAACTATATTTTACACATTGTCGTTGCACAAAACGAAAGCTGTAGAACTTACTATAAAACTAATTACATTTTTGAAATCAGCATAAAATCCTATATATACAGCAAAAATTTCACTGCCTTAGGCTACAGATTAACGCAACATTTTTTTTCCGAATCGCATCTCCCCTTAAATCTTAAGGCGTTAGGAAGTTAATGCCATTTTCTGAGCCCCCGTAGCGCAGTATAAGAGCATTCGAAGGCGAAAGCCATGTTCTTTATTTATCTCGGTCGGTGTGTTCTTCCTGCCCCGCCACCCTCTGAAAGCCTTCTGCGCCTAACCTGGTTTTTGCACAGCCTCCGTGATCAGCCCACCATTGAACAAGCAAGGATGTCATGTGATGGCGTCACCATGTCAAGACATGATTACGTCATAAGTTTTGGCGATCTGTGACATAATGCTGACGTCATATGGTGACGTCATCACGTGGTGAAGATTTTTTGCATCACTCGTGTTGACGCCACCGACGTGGGACGCCGACGAGGGACGCCGACGAGGGACGCCGGACAATTTTCGCATTCCATGAGGCATCTAAGACTTTCGCCTCTGTAAAATTTGGCTTCAAAGCAGGGGTCGCCAACCTGTGCCCCCGACAGAACGTCGGCACCCCCGCCCCTCCTCCCCTTGTCACTTCCTGCCTTCAGTGTAGTTTCTGTCGAGATTGCAACTTCCTATCTCGACTGTAAAGAAGCTCTTTCGGTGTTAAACAAACATGTTAAACAAACAGTCTAAAGCAATCTCCGCAACCTTTTTTAGGCTGAGGGCCAAGTTGCATGAAGGCGATACAGCTGTGGGCCGGATGGCAAATCGGCGGGAGGTGGGGGGAAGGGGGGGGGGGGTAAGAGTGCTGTGAAGGCGTAGCAAAAAAAATTGGGCAAATTGACAATAACTCACAAAACTGTATTAGAAATCGCGTTCCTTTTCAGCGCGCATGCCACAAAGTTGCGATCAAGCATCGGCAACAACCGAAAACACCATTTTCGGCCGGAACTGCTTTGTCGGTCTTCAGATTGGAAGTGATGGGGGGAATGGGGTGGGGGAAGGGGGGGAGGTTCCACGTCGTGTTGAGGGCCGCATAATACCAACCTGCGGGCCGCAGGCTGCCGACCCCTGCTCTAAATTTAAAAAAAAAAAGAAAAAAAACTTGTATTCCAGTTTTGTACAATATTGTCAACTCGTCGAACTTTTCGTTTTACATGCAAAGCCCACCTCCCCTTCGCCCTTTCCGTCCGGCCCACACCATGCTGCCTTATGCCACTCGGCCCTTCACCTGCAAATGTTGCCAAACCCATGCTTTAAGGCCACATTTATTATCCCAACTTACTTTGGTTTCTTCAGTGTTCTTGCGCGGAAATTCCACTTATAATCGCTGTTATTTTTCCGCCATTGTCACAGCTCGTGTTGAGGCACGCCTAGTGCCCGAGGTGCTCACCGCTCATGTTGGCCAGCCGGCAGCCCTGCGTTGCGTGTCGGCGGGTAGACCTCCGCCCCTGATTAGGTGGTTTAAGGACGCTCAGGAGCTGCTGGACGACGGGGTGCGCGTTCGCCTGCTCGAAGACCGTCACCTCATGCAGCTGGCCCCAGCGGCCACCCAGGATGGCGGCATGTACCAGTGTTTGGCCTACAATGCTCTCGCCCAGGCGCAGGCATCGGCACAGCTCATCCTAGGAGGTCAGTCCGTAGTTTCATCAATCTGCACAAGAAACCCAGTCATAAATACAAGTTGGGACAAAAATACAAGTTGCGACAATAATGTAGCCCGCGTAAAAAGCCTAATTTCCAGATTGCGCAGATGTAGAGGAGCTTCCATCCTAACGTTTATTTTTGAAATGTGAGCGGAAGCGTTCTGGAAAGATCGCAAACGTAACCGGTTTTTAAAACTAGAACCGAAAACGAATTCGCACTTTCGCTGCAACGGAGAAGCATGAAGGTGACAGCAACAAATGGGAATGTTGTGCGAAGTAAGGCTAGCACCTAAACTCCTTTAGGATCTGATCTCGCGTAGCTCTACAAAAGGGAATACGGCTGATCCAGTAGGCGAAGCTGTTTTCTTGCTGTCTGTCGGTTAAACACGATGTAAACGGTGAGCGCACAGCGCGTACAAGGATAGGAGCCGAGCGTATTCTTGATACATGACCGTGCAGAGTCAGCCAGTCATGTGGTGGATATATATATATATATATATATATATATATATATATATATATATATATATATATATATATATATATATATATATATATATATATATATATATATATATATATATATACGTTTGTTCAACTACCCTTCGCGTTTTATTTTGCTTAATCTAAGCCCTCCTTTGGTGCAGACACCGCTCCAGTTCTATTGGAATCGCCCAAGGATTTCAAGGTAAAAGCCGGTGATTCCTTGCTCCTCAAGTGCGAAGCCACGGGTTCCCCGGCACCCAAGATAACGTGGAGCGTCGATGGCATTCCTGCTCGCCACATGAAATCCAGCCGGGTCAACATCAGCGAGGTATGGGAAGTTATGGTCAACGTGCGTACCAGACTGATCTTCGAGGAAGCTAATTGATCGCGATCTGGCCGCTATAATAACGTTCCTGTACAACCCATGCCACTTTATCCACCAACAGCTTTCGTCTCAATACGGGAAGTTTTTGCAGTAACATTACTGCGGCACCTCAAACACAAATAACAATCGCAGAAACACACTCATTCACTTCTTTGCTATCTGTCCGCACTACAACCTTGATATTTAACAGAGTTACAGTACTACATACTTCAATAAGACACAAGTGTGGACACTAAACAAACAATCAGAGATAAAGCCACTGAAATATCCACAACAAAAGAATTCAAACCCCTCGCCACGCAGTATGGAACGAAAAACGACAGGCCTAACTTTGAGAAACAGTAGGAAAGCAGAGTGCACGAAAGAACAAACGTGGGCAGCCGATATTCTGGCTGAACGGCTTACGTAATGCAAAGTATAGACAATGATGATGATGATGTCGACGCCAAAATATATAGCCAACTGGTTGCTGCATATATCAATTCAAAATCTATAATCTATTTGTACAAGAAGCTTGTAAGAAACGCAGCTACCACGCAGTATGGAACGAAAAACGACAGGCCTAACTTTGAGAAACAGTAGGAAAGCAGAGTGCACGAAAGAACAAACGTGGGCAGCCGATATTCTGGCTGAACGGCTTACGTAATGCAAAGTATAGACAATGATGATGATGATGTCGACGCCAAAATATATAGCCAACTGGTTGCTGCATATATCAATTCAAAATCTATAATCTATTTGTACAAGAAGCTTGTAAGAAACGCAGCTAATCTCCAAAGGCTCATAAATAAGTTCGTTCGAGCGTTGCTTCCCCATATCTTTAGGACACGAGATATCAGAAAGCTCACTTTAATAAAAGCCTGATGTCGGTGGTCAGGCTGATTGCCTAGTGATCTGATCAGTACATTCAAATACCAGTTGCGCTCTTTAAGGCGTTCATTTCTCCCACCAGAATAGCCTTCCTTCATCTTGCTTGTCATAATGTCCGTTGAAGCCTCTTGACCGGTACTTTCAGGTCACGAACGGCGTGCTCGCCGTCAGTGTGGCATGTCATTCATAATAGGAAAGTGACCAGCGCCGAGTTTTCAAGCAACGTAGGCAAGCTAGATGATGATTATGCTTAAGGGATAAAAATACATCACAATACGTCCAGACTGCTTTTACAGCGAAAGCTTTTATGAGATCGCAACAAGGGCCGGTCTCGGCGCCGTAGTTGTCCGCCGCCGCAGCCGCCGCCGGCGTCCGTAACCACTGTCACGCGAAATAAGAAAAAAATTAAATAAAAAAATGTGGAGGTTTAATGGGATTCGAACCCAGGCACTCTGCGTGGCTGCCCAGGGTTCCACCACTTAGCGACGCCCGTGCTTGAAACTCTGTTGCAAACTGGAGGCACGGCCTTCGTCAGTTCCTCTGACGAAGGCCGTGCCACGGCCGAGAAGTTATTCATAAAGGAATTGCTTTCCCGTATGTGTAGCCACTCCTCTTGTACGTACCGGACCCACCCCACTGAACCTTCCCACTGAATATATATATATATATATATATATATATATATATATATATATATATATATATATATATATATATATATATATATATACATATATATATATATATATATAGTCCTGCCGGTGGCAAGTTACCTTTTCGTCCACTTTCATTTCTTCACATTTACGTTACAATTACTTCTAATAGCTTCCCCTATACTTTCCTTGGCATCTTTGTCTGTTAGTTCTCATTAATACTGTGTTTAACAAAGCAAACGAGCCCTTAAGTTTACAATTCCTTCCTTCATATATATATATATATATATATATATATATATATATATATATATATGTGTGTGTGTGTGTGTGTGTGTGTGTGTGTGTGTGTGTGTGTGTGTGTGTGAGTGTATCTATTTCTTTATCTATCCCTCTATCTATCTCACGCAGGCTTCTCATGGCGACAACCATCTGGCGAGTCTCGTGACCATTTCCCGCATCCGCACGGAGGAGACCGGCGTGTGGCGATGCGTAGCCGTCAACTCGGCCGGAGTGGCAGAGGCCACTGCGCGCGTGGCCGTGAGGGGGCCCACCCGCAGTGCGGCCCTTCGGATCCAACCGCACCGCAGTGGCCACGGAAACGCTCGAGATTCACTGCGCGCTGCTCACCTACCCAATCAGATCTATTCACTGGGAAAAGGGTAAGCGCGCTTAGCAGAGTGTCAGCTGTACTTACCACTCACGTGTGAGCACGGTTCCACACTCCTTTGTCCGTACGCCTTCTTTGTGTTTAGTCTTCTGGTGACGCATGCTTTATTCGCGATTCCCACGCACCCATATTACCTATACAGGCATTAGCTACCACGCAAGTTTTACTTTGTTTTACTTCGCTTTTCGATCCCTCTCTCTCACACACACTAACGTTGTACTCTTTCCCAGTGCCCAATTTTACGTCTGCAGTGCAAAGTAGCAAACACTCGTGTTCGCGACATCCCAAGTTAACGAATTTTTCATCTTTTCACGCTTCCATTGTCCCCTGAATCTCGGCCGTTCTTTGAAACAACGTTCTTGCATCCCAAGTCGAAATTGTCCGCCGAGTAGGTCTGTCATCCCGCCGTAAGAATTGTTTAAAATTTTTAGGAAATGCTGCCTGCAATTAATGAAAGAAAGAAAGAAAGAAAGAAAGAAAGAAAGAAAGAAAGAAAGAAAGAAAGAAAGAAAGAAAGAAAGAAAGAAAGAAAGAAAGAAAGAAAGAAAGAAAGAAAGAAAGAAAGAAAGAAAGAAAGAAAGAAAGAAAGAAAGAAAGAAAGAAAGAAAGAAAGAAAGAAAGAAAGAAAGAAAGGTAAAAGCCGACACAAAACCTGTTGTCCGCAGTTACTCTAACTACTCGAGCCCACTTACTCTGCTGAGTCGATTAAATTTAGCTAGTGTGAACACTGATCGCTGAAAGCGCACGGCAGGAAATCGCTGCAGTAAACACGCGTAAGCCGCTTCTCGTCCGTCTTCACTTTCGCACGTCTCAAGGAAGCATTGATTCTATTACACGGCTACACGAAAGAAACATTTCTTCCGAAAGTTTCTTCTTAGTTATCTTGTGTAGAAAGGCGAGTATAAAACTTCTATTATCGGGATAGATAAATTTACGGCCGCCATTAGGTGCCAACGGGAAGTAACGAAGGGTGAACAGGCAACTTAATTTAATCCCGACAGTGCTCCAAAGTTAAACCTCGCTCAGGAATGTTGCGGCCTGCCCCCCTCTATTCCCAACGAAAGAAGGAATTGCTAAGTAAAAGAAAAAGTTACAAAGGAAGAAGATTGAGACAATCCACTGCGACGAGAAATGTTCGTCTCACTGTTCCTATTCCTTCGCTTTATGTGTTTGTGTCGAGCAACACACTAACGCCGGAAGATTACGAGAAGCCAGCAAAGCTAGCCAGCAAAGGTGTGTGTCGCTGTACTAGCTGCGCTACCGCGCTAATAAACTTGATTTGGCGCACTCTGCTCTTTTGTAAAAGAGAAATCTAAATCAAAAGCGAGAACAACGTCGGCGGATAAGAGGAATCACTCAGTATAAGAAGCAGAAGCACAAAGAGAACAGCGCAGCCTTCGAGAAAGTCCCTTAGAAGACACGTTACTCGCGTTTACATTTACTTCGACTCGCAGCATAACGGTGCTATATCACGAAGAGGACGAGGGTAGGGGTAAGGGGGAGGGTACGGATCTTCAGAACAGCGAAACGAAGTCACGGTGTCGCCAAATGAAGAATCGCCGCCGGTGCTTCCCGTTACCGCCCCTCGAGTGTTCCCCGCGCTCTCACATCGTTTGCATCGCGACAGTTTATTAGCTATCCAATGTTTATTTTCTCGTTCATATCGCACTGTTTCCGCGAGAGTGAAAGAAAAGGAGAGGTGTTCTAGATGCCTTCGCACGTGGTGGGTCTCCAAAGTGGCAACAGTGGGAAATTGGGTGGTGTTCCCCCCGGAAGTTTTCTCTCATTACGTTCCCATAGCAACTGCTGAGAGTGAGGAAAAAAGTTGTTGCTCCCTGCAGGGACTGCGAGATTAAAGGCACTGCTCTCGTATAAACTGAATATTTGGCCTTTCCTAATTGGCAGCTCCCTTTGGAAATCAATGCGGGCGAAGAGAGAGACCCCTTGCCATCGGGATAGGTTTAGGGGCGCACGGGAGAGGGCAGTAGGAAGGACTCCTACCTCCCCACCGATACCGAGACAAAAGAAGAGAAAAAGATAAAGAGACAAAATAATGGGGGCGAAATAAACCTGGGCGCTCCGTTCGGCTGTCTCGTTTCAGAAGCACCTCTACGTGACCCGAATCCGATGAGGGAAAAGTACGAGGCAAATCCAAGCACGCAGAACTTCATTTCGCATCGAGCAGCGGGCTGAGTCACGCGGGAGAATAGAAACTGTGGTACAAAGGTCTTGGAGGAGGAGGAGGAGGGACGACGTATAAAGGTTGGGAAGGAGCACGAGAATATCGAAGAGAGTGTGTCTGGGATCGTCTTAGTTAAAGCTCGATCCTGCTTGCAGTCGAGCGTCTCCTTCCTGTGTACACGGCCGTATGTTTGCTTCCGACTCTGAACGTTTGCAGGAGTTCCTTATCCCGTTTCCGCGCATGAGGCGCACTCCAAGTAAGATGTGGGCTGTGCTCCGGTTCGTGCAAGGCGGGGGGCTTTGAGCAAAAAGATCGTTTACGCTGCTCCTGTTTCGTGCACCGGCCGTGCACTTTGGTCCCCGATCTATTCATCAAATACGACTCGCATGACCACGTCGAAGTATTAATAAAGGTGCGTAGAGAATGGTGCTATCTGCCAGTAACAAGTAATCTGTAGCGTGCCTGCGTAAAAGCTGGCGAAAACTTGTTAACGTATTTTTAATGAGCGCACGTGTTCGGTGGGCTTGCCACAATTTAATAACGCGTAATATTGAAGATTACAATTTACAGTTCAGATGTGTCGCCGACATGTGAGTGACTAAGAGCGAAACGTATTGTTTTTGCATTGAGCGGAATGGAGTAGAAGGAGGGATCACACTTTCATTCAAGTTCTCGCGCGTTAAAGGTTGTTACTGTATACTGACCCTACTGGTTCTGTCGCTACTCCGATTGGTTTCTCTACCCATCTCTACCCTTCTCCTCTATCTCTTTACTGTGAATATACAGCAACTTGTCCTTCATCGTGCTTAACCATTTTGCGCCTACCACATGTCACTGTTGCTAGCGTTCCCCCCTATGTTGCTTCGCGTTTAAAACGTATCGCCCTAAACGAAGGGTCCACCTCTGTTCATTTCAGACGGGCGCAAGCTACCGTTCCACCACCGTCAGAAGGTGTTCGCCAACGGCACTCTGCTGGTTCTGGCCACCACTGTACAGGATGCAGGAAAGTACACCTGCGTGGCAACGAACGAGGAAGGACAGAAAGCCAGTGCCGGTCTGCACGTCGCCGTTCAAGGTAGACACTTGTCAATAACGCCGGAGTTGATTGGGAAACGTGCAGTCGTTGTTGAGCACCACTGTTTTCGCGAAATGACTTGTCATTCTCAATGGAATGTTTACAAAATAACCTTACGGTGGTATTTTTTAATTGTCCTTACCTTACGGTGTTACGACAACTGCCTCAGTAGACCTAGTGTATAACAGCCTAGTTACATGTGGCTGAATTGTGTGGTTTACGTTGCTTCATTACCGCAAACGATCTGATTGACGCTATGTCTGCGCTGAAACCATACTTAAACTTGAGTAGCTAGATAGGTTAACTTGGCCTGTGCTGCTGCATTTTCACTGAACTTGTATTGAGGCCTCCTATCCTGCCTAAAGTGTCACTCGAGGTTGACAAGGGAGAATAACCAATCTGTACAAACGGCATTTGCGTATCGCAAGTCGCGCTTTACAGCGTGGTACTTGTACAGTAGAAACCGTACGGCTCGCTAGCCACGGGCACCAATAGCGTCGTTTTCTTCATGTGCCTTTGATAAACATTCCTTTGCACTACAAAAAGGCATATATTCTAAAATTGACATCATTCAAGCAAAATTTCAGCCTCGCTAAGCGGGTGGCTGTTCTATGAAATTGTGATATTCAGCTCAAGAGCTTTCACTACTTATTGAGCTCTTCACAGCGGCTGAGCGTAACTCAGCATTCACATTTATTATACTCATAGACAACTCTTTCCAAGGAGTAATCCACAAGATTGTGTCTCGTACTTTAGTTTCACCAACACAGCTCTAGCCCCTTTTTGCTACGTGTAAGCGCTTACACAAAGAAGATCCACGCTAATGTAGTGGCAGGCGGCGCATTGTCCCTATGTATGCATTGGCACACTGTTTCCACTGAGGCAACACTCGTGTGCGTGGGCTCAAGCAGTATTGAAAAGATGAGACAGGGATTGTGGAGTCGCAGTGGCAGCCAGCTGTTTCTAATTCCCCGGCGCTGTGCGGAATGCTCTAACGAAATGAGATCCCGACTCTCGGGTGAGAGGCTATTTCGCCGGCGATTGCGTTTATAGGCTGCGCTACATTGGCGCTAATTTCGCGCGAAACAACGCCGATTTCGTGTGGCCGAAAAGAGAGAGCCAACTACGCCCCTTCTGGTTAAATGAGAGCGTACCAGCAGTGCGCATTGCTAAGAATTAATTTAGCGAGCACACTTCGCTTCGTAAGCCGCGCTCCCTGAAATGCCGAGTCGATTTTTTTTTCAGTACCGCTGATAGTATTGTTATTGTCTAGTTATGCAAGTCAAGAAAAAAAGAAAGCATTTTACGAACATGAAATTAACGAGCGTGCCTTCCACTATAAATGCTCCTGTTGAAGGCGAGGAACGAGCCCACTCATTTGTGTGATGCCTTCTCGTCGAAACATTGTGCTTCTATACAGCTGCGAGAAACGTGGTACCGTGTGATTAACTGCAGGCATGCACATATGTCTCTCTATTGGCTTCCAGAGTCCACGACTAGCTTGACCTAAGTGAGTGTTTCAGCTCCAATGAGAGGCAGGCGCTCATCGGTCTGGCGAACCTGTTGACTAATGGCGAATTCAACTGGTTGAGCTGGAGCAAGTTTTCTTGCTCCGCGGCGGAGAATCTGCATTCCACTGGTTTATACGGAGCAAGCTCGCGTTTAAAACTGGCAGATTTGCAGCAACCCACTCCGCGACGGAGCGTTCCGCTTTGCTCTGTCTTGCAGATCCGGGTTTCGCCGCAACTCCGGCCATGCAGTACCGTCATTCCCGGTACAGTCGAGTGGCTCGGTTGTCTTCAGCGTTTTCTGAGGCGGTGTCTGATCACCCCCTGCACTCGTTTTCATTCCTAAAATGGCATCGTTTGACCCTGCTGACAAGCTGCTGGTTTGCTTCTTGCTCTTAGCGACATCGAGAGCACAAGTTTTTACAGCAGTAGCAGCACGGATGACGACAAACCGTACGTGCTCTACGAAATGATGTTTAAAGAAATGTTCCCTGACCCGCTGTGCGCACACCCGAAGCTCATCGGCTACGTCGAAGTAGTTGTCGGCTACGTGGAATAAGTTATTTCAATGTGCTCGTCCGTATTTGTCAGCGCAACAGAAGAAACCGGCACGCCTGCTTCACGCGACTGTGTGGTCTAAATGCGCGCTTTGAAGCGGCGACCCATAGAAACGCACAGAGTGGAAGCAGAAAAAAATTTCCCATCTCCCGCTAAAGGGAACCATGTGTGGATGGGAAGCAGCGGGGAGATAATTAGCTTGAGCGGGAGGAACGTCGCCGCTCTCATTCAAGGCAGCGGTCCGGGCGCTCATCGCGGCGCTGCACAGGAGACAGAATGAGGCGCGCGCGCTCCGTCATTTTCATACCGCGGAACACCCAGCGGAGTATGCAGCTGTCACACCACCTGTCTTGCGCGCCGCTCCATAGAGGATTCCTAGAGGAGAGGACGGGGGGGGGGACCGTAGTAGAGGAGACAGAGGGGTAGGGGACGTGCATGCCCTGTGGGGTTGTGGGACGCGGGAGCCGCTCCGTAGAGTAGAGGATTCCTAGAGGAGAGAGGACGCGCATGCTCTGTGGAGATGTGGGACGCGGGCGCCGCTCCGTAGAGTAGATGATTCCTATAGTAGAGAAAGGGAGTGAGAGTAGGAGAGGATAGGGGGAGGGGACGCGCATGCGCTGTGGGGGGGTGTGGGCCGCGGGGGGCCGCTCCGTAGAGTAGATGATTCCTAGAGGAGAGAAATGGGGTGAGCGTAGGAGAGAGAGGGGTAGGGGACGTGCATGCGCTGTGGGGGGTATGGGACGCGGGAGCCGCTCCGTAGAGTAGAGGATTCCTAGAGGAAAGAGGACGCGCATGCGCTGTGGAGATGTGGGCGCCGCTCCGTAGAGTAGATGATTCCTATAGTAGAGAAAGGGAGTGAGCGTAGGAGAGGGGACGCGCATGCGCTGTGGGGGGGTGTGGGCCGCGGGGGGCCGCTCCGTAGAGTAGAGGATTCCTAGAGGAGAGAAAGGGGGGTGAGCGTAGGAGAGAGAGGGGGGAGGGGACGCGCATGCGCTGTGGTGGTGTGGGACGCGGGAAGGACTAAGCCCCCCTTCAAACACATGCAAGCAAGATCAAGGAATGGGGTCAACCTGGGCGACAGACACTACCTGCCTAGCCATTGCTAAGCAGCCTCTCTGTGCTCTCGGCCATGACTCTGATGACTGTAGTAGTGGTTGACGGCCTTCATATTAGTACAGTGTTCTGGTTCGCATAATGGGTGCTTCTCTACTTAATGAAAGTGGCCGGACGCGGGACGCGGGACGGGGGACGCCGGACGGACATAGCCCCGAGCATAAGATGCTCCGCATCTAAAAGTTCCCGTGACGTATGTAGAAACAACTTGCGGAGCGAGCTCACGCGGAGCGTGTCCCACTGGCAATGGTTGACGGCCTTCACATTAGTACAGTGTTCTGGTTCGCATAATGGGTGCTTCTCTACTTAATGAAAGTGGCCGGACGCGGGACGCGGGACGGGTGACGCCGGACGGACATAGCCCCGAGCATAAGATGCTTCGCATCTAAATGTTCCCGTGACGTATGTAGAAACAACTTCCGGAGCGAGCTCACGCGGAGCGTGTCCCACTGGCAGATTTGGCTTGGTGCAATCCGAGTGCTCGCTAGAGGATTTCGGCAGCCGCTCCGGATCTCCCAGTGGAGTTCCCCATAAGAGTGAGTCACGACTGCGTAAGGAACTGGGAGAACGTTGCCAAAGAAGTCTCGTTGGGGCACATTCGCTCGAGATGTGTACGTTTCTAGCACCACACAGCGTTCCTATTTGACAGTAGTGTACGAGTGCGTTTACTTTATGATTCAACAAGGCTGTTGGCTGCGTTTTACGTCTTTGTGTAGTCAGTGAGAAATATTTACGGGACACGGAATTGGTGAAAAGAATGAACTGTAGTGACGCCTCGCCCCGTACGGTCGTTTTTTTTGTTTTTTTTTTTTTTTTTTTTTCAGCACATGAAAAACCACACAGAGGGACACTTCCCGCAATGTTTATAAGCACTGTTGGAAGTGGCCCTCTGTGAGTGTGTGTATGACTCTCCCTTCGCACGTTGTCTTCGTTGCACCTTACACTTAAAAATGTTCTGAACCAACACGCCCATTCAGCCATACCTATTTCAAAACCCACGCGCTTGTTCTCTTCCCGGCGGCGCGGAAAATAAAAAAAAACTCCAATTTACCATGTAAAAACATATCCAGGAAAACTTCTGTGGTGGATTTTACATTTCTTCCGAAAGCAGTCCGAATATATCCACTCCGCCAAAATCACTGCTAGTATACTAGCATGCCCGCGTGGTGGTTTGTATCTGTGTAAACAGGTGAAGTGTTACGTTTTTTTTTTGTTTTGTTTTGTTTTGTATGACAGCAGATGTGATGGACTGTAAGCAAACCGAGAAGCCTAATTTCTGTTAGTCAAAACCGTGTCAAACCATAAGAGCAGTGAAGGTTAAAAAAGTACATAACTTAACTATAGCATTAATCAAGAGTTCATCACAAAACAACGAAAAGTGATCGATACGAATGGGACGGAAACGAGCCACCAAATACCTAAGCACTATAGTTGAAGCCGAACCCACATCCAAATTATCCACGTTGGGGTACGGCGGGGCTACCTTGTCAACAGCTCTGTTTGATAATCATTAAGATATATTTAATAAGGTCCTGGAAGTATTTTCATGGGCCGAACCCAACCCTCGCGACAGACTTAGCTCTTTTTTTTTCTTTTTTAATGCGGGCGTCACGTTATGCCTTTGGGGTGCTTCTGATGCGATTCCTACAGGTAATATCTCTAATGTGCTTGACACTTCCAAACTCTTTAATGTCTAATTATACTGCGCTATCACGTTTGCTCTTGCCTGCACTTTTCGTAGAGCGGAGCTTTTGCTCGGCCACTGATCTACGATTCCCAGCACGACTAATCGATGATTTTGCCTCCTTTCTTTTGCAATTCTCTTTGTACAACCTAGTGCCTCCGCTGATCGAGCGGTTCGCCTTCGACGAAAATCTGCACGAGGGCATGCGAACTCGAGTCTACTGCAACATCGCTCGTGGTGACCCGCCGGTCCGCATCACGTGGCTTCGAGACGGACAGCCCATCAAGTCCGGTCCCGACATCGAGGTCCGCCTGCTCGACCCTTTCTCGGTAGCGCTGGCCATCGACAGCCTCAGTCCGAGCCACGACGGCAGCTACACCTGCGTGGCGTCTAACACTGCCGCCACGGTCAACTACACGGCGTCGCTCAGGGTGCACGGTGAGCGATGACGATTAACCGCTTTCTTCATTTTACGAGAGATTGAGAGATATAAAAATTGGGGGGACCCTTAAGCTCCGCCTTTAAGAGTTGAACGCGATAGCGATATTCTGTCCCTAGTGCGTACTTCAACCACTTAGGGCATAATATGTAATGGGTAGCATGCGTTAAACCACGAGCAATTATGCGCGGCAAATGTTTTCGAACTTGCTGTGCACCCACTACGTGGTCCTCAGGGAATACGCGCGGTAACGTGTGTGCCTTTTGTAATGTACGCTTGTACTATGCAATATTTCTGCGATATTACAGTTGTATTGGGACGCCTGTTAGAGGACGCGTGTGTTTTCAAAGCATGAAAGTTATTTTCACTGCATTTCCAAGCAGAGGAAGTTATTTTCAATCTAACTCAAAGCAGAAGCGTGCCTGTGAGGTAGAACACCTGCTTGCCACGCAGACGGCCTGGGTTCAATCCTCACTAGAGCCCGGAAATTTTTATTTATTTATTTTATTTGCATCTTTCTTGAGTTTTCGGTCACGGACAAGATGATGATTTTTCGCTCACAACCAACGACGCCGACACCGACGCCAACGGCGGAATTCCTGCGAAACAAGCTCTTTAACGCTATCGCGTTAAAAGTAAATGAAATAACGGATGCTTCAAATCAAGATCGGGAATATAGTCCCTGATCTGAACAGTTATTGCAGTCTTCCCATTTTTATGTACGATTTTCTCCCTTTTGTTATCAATATTTAATACTTGAAATATAAAAAAAAAAGATTCATATCATCAATTCTTGGCCAATCCCCCCTGAGTGGGTATGAGCCATGGCAGAGGAATCATCATCATCATCATCGTCACCAAAGCACAAATCAGTCTGTTTACCCTGTTCCGCTGGAAAGAAACCGGAGTATAACTATGTGAAGAAATAAAAGTCGCAGGACGTTTGAGCTTCACCTTCAAGAGTACAGCGCGATAGCTTAATCGGGGCCCGTGCTCATCGGCTTCAACCAGGCCGCAAGAAAATTTGTGCGCGTAACATTGGCCGTTTCAAACTCTCCTGGAATGTCTAATGCAAATACATTTGATAAGTGCGCACTAAGCCTTAATTCTTCCTTTTGCGTATTGGCGAAGTAACCACTACTCATCCCGAAGGTACCACGCGCACTTGCACAGCTGCACAATTTGTAATGGGTGGGAAGCTTTAAATTACCCGCGCAATGCGCAATTCACGTGCTTTGACGTCAGCTGCGATTCTACGATTCTGCCATGCAGCACTACATCCGTTAAGACCCCTAGCTCCCATCACGTGACTTTCTTTTAGCTTAATTTTTTTTTTCGATGAAGCACTCTCGAGCACTGGTGTGGCACCGTGGTAGAACACCTAAGTACAACGCAGACTGCCTTGGCTCGATTCTCGCTGGGGCGGAAGGTTTTTTTATGATTTATTTATCTGCGTCTATCCCGAATTTTCGCTCCCGGACAACGCTGATCTTTTGCTCACATCCAACGACGCCGACACCGGCCCCGAAATTTCTTCGAAACGAGCACTTTAACGCCGTCGCCTTAAAATAAGTAAGGCATACACGAGGGAGCAACGGACAAGCTTGTGGTCATTGTCATCATCAGTAGACGCGCCACATTGTCACTGGCAGTGTCATATGCACAGACATACAACGTGGCCATTACTTTCGGCATTTTCGAGGATAGATCCGCTTACAGCAAAGAACACTTTATACTTCCTCTTCCTATCAGCGCATGATATCTCATGATCAAAGCTTAAAGGGGCCCTGCAACACTTTTTTAAGTAGCCATGGAATTGATTCACTAAAGGAGCTTATTGCCTCACGAATTCACCACCGCAAATTTTTTTAGAATCCGTCCAGTACGAGTGGAGTTACAAAGATTTGTCGCACGCTGCAATTGCATTCTCTCTTCTCTCGTCCCGAGGAAAGCGCTGGAAGCTAAGCAGGGAGGGATGGCACGGAGGAAGAAAATACGTCACGAGCGCCTCGTGACCTTGAGCACATTTTCTCTTTCTTTTTCATCGAATACGTGGCTTCTCAGGGCGATAGCGCGCGCGCACGCGTGGACAAGTCGCGGCCTCCATCGGCGGCCCGAGTAACTACCGAGCGCGCCATGCTCAAATCAGCCAATGGCTGATACAATGGCCATGACGAGTGATTTTTGAGCTTGCAGCGTCATTTGTTTCGAGAGAAGAGAAAGCAATTTTCAGCTGACTTTGAGAATTTATCGTGAATTCCAGGCCGCGTGCTGCGCTATAATATTTTGCTCGCGTGTTCTCGGGAGCCTCGACTACGGATCAGCAGCGTTTTCTGAATTCACAATGCCTTTAGAGACACTTTCGTGCCGCATTGTTCCTTTCATCAATTAACTACACAAAACAATGTACTGCTACATAAAGAATAATAGCCTCGCACAGAAAAAAAAACGGCTGCGAAGATGTCAGAGAGTTAACTGGCCAGAAAAAGAGAAGATAAAGAGCGTGCAACTTTGCCCTTACCATATATTATGAATATAATAATTGATTAGGTTCCACGTCCCAAATCCGCCATATGATTATGAGGGACGCCGTGTTGGAAGGCTCCGGAAGTTTTCACCACCTGGGGTTCAGTAAAGTTCGCCTAAATCGAAGTACAGGGGCTTCACACATTTTCACCGTCATCGAAAATGCGACCACCGTGGCCGGGATTCGATTCCGCGACCTTCGGGTCATCAGTCTAGCGCCGTTACCACTAGACCAACGGGGCGGGTGTCGGGCTCGCTACGCTATAGCCAGAAAAGAACGACAGTTTTGCGAAAAAAAAAAAAAGGAGAGAAAGGAAGAAGAAAATAGACCAGTAGACGCATGTACACTCGAAGGTTCCCTTCAAGTTTAAAAGCAATCGCGGATTTTTTATGGACCTTACCCACCTGAAATAGTACATCCCGAAGAGGGATGCTGCCACAACACGTAAGTACATCTTCTATTAGTCAGCTCAGCATCCTGAGGATCCAAACGGTACCCGCATTATTAGGGGCGAAGCTCCTTAGGGCGTAGGCTAGTCCGGCGTCGTCGTCGTCGTAGTAGTAGTAGTAGCCACCTCTAGGTCTCAGAATGATCACTAGATGGCGCTGCGGTGCCATCTAGTGATCAAGCAACCCACAACCATCCGAGGAACCTGCATCGATCTCGTCTTTGCAAACTTCCCACTACGACCCATCCAAGAACCCCTAGGTCTCAGAAGGATCACTAGATGGCGGTGCGGTGCTGCTTAGCTAGTACGTGAATTGATCAATAGATGGCGCGGAGGCGCTCGCTGCGTGCTCTAGTGTGATAGGAGAGCGCTAGATGGCGGCGTTTTGTGCTCGAATCTGATTAAACGAGAGCATTGCTCTCGTTTAATCGGATACCGCTAGAGGCGCATCTCAGCTCGATTCTCATTGGATGGAACGATCGTTCGAGATCGTTCCCTCCAATGATGTTCCATCCAATGATCGTTCGAGATCGGAGCTTCGCCCACTCATCATCATTCACTCCGTGGATATGCGTGTTTTTTTTATTAGGGGTTCAGATACACAGATGCAAATAACGAATGTAGTGTTGCAAGCACAGGCTTAAACCATACATACGCGCGTCCAAAGGGGTACTTTTTCCGTAATTGAAACACGGGCGCTTATATTTGTTATTTGCCGTAACATTAGTGTTGAGCTGATTAATTTATTCACCCCGCTCTGTTCTAAGATCCCCTCCTTGTGAGCAACATAATCCAAGGTTGAAAGATAAAGCTTTTTCTGATCCAGCTGTGTTTTCAGGACTTACTGTGTTGTATACACTTCAAGCACTGAACGCCGGATCCCAACTGGCGAACATCGTAAAACCAGCGAAGCGTCACCGCCGTCTTGTCTCGCCCATTCCTTGAACATTCTCGCCTCTCAATGGCTTTATAAATGAGCCAGCCACTGCCAAAGCCGTATGAAGAGCTGCAGAAATAGGATGAAATAATGAACTTTATTTTAGGGGCGAAGCTCCTAAGGGTGTGGGTCTGTCCCTCCTCTGTAGTTGTCGTAGTAGTAGTAGTAGTAGTAGGCATAGGTCGGCAAAATAAATGGAGCTCACTCAGACTCACTCAATAAATATATTTTTCGCTTAGGACTCACTCGGACTCAGACTCACCAAAATTTTGCTGAAGCAGACTCACTCGGACTCAGACTGACGAAATTTCTCTCCAACCAAACTCACTCGGACTCAGACTTACCGGCGTTTTCGTCATCCAGACTCACTCGGACTCAGACTCACTAAACTTTTCCTCAAACGCACTCACTCGGACTCAGACTCATGAATATTTTCGTCAACCTGACTCACTCGGACTCAGACTCACCAAAATGTTCCTCAAGTGGCCTCACTCGGACTCAGACTCACCAAAATATATCTCAGCCGGACTCACTCGGACTCACACTCACGAAAATATTACTCAGCCCGACTCACTCAGACTCAGACACACGAAAATATAACGAAAATATAACTCAGCCGGACTCACTCACCAAAATATTTGTCAGCCAGGCTGACTCGGACTCAGACTCACCAACATTCTCCTGAAGCGGCCTCACTCGGACTCACAGACTCGCCTAAATTTTTCTCAACTAGACGTAGTCGGACTAAAAATTAGCAATATTCAATTTGGCCCGGCTCATCAAATAAATGTCGAAGGAGTGCCATAAAATAGCTTATGCAGAATAACACATGTAAAGGGTTCACAAGTGCCAAGCAGCCTTCAAAATATATGTATGATAGCTTTCAACAAACAAAAAAGAAGTTATTTCCCGTGCATCTCAATGTCTATCGTAAAGAGAAATTCAACATTACAAGCGATTTTTGCAATATTGAGAATGTTGTCTTTAAATATAAGAATGGGTCTACGGACTTTCGAGGAACATTAGGTTTTCATTCCTGTTACCTTTGAAATGCGCTATGCGCACGCGCTTTGCCGTTCGAAGGCCCAATCACGCTACTTGGGAACGAAGAAAGCTTGATATTACGTTATGGCGCTTTTCTAAACACGTTCATGAAACTGCCAATGGTCTTGCAGTCGATTTACCACTCATTGACGACGCGAAAACGAAAATATTTATCAGACGGCCATCTTTTGCAGAATCGAGCTCAACACCCTTGAAAATTTTTGGAAACATGGTTATAGGTTGCATGGTTATGCCTCTCTAAAGTTTCGAAAACACCTGCCACGATAGTCTAGTGGTTGTGGTGCTTGACTGCTGACCCGAAGATCACGGCATCGAATCCCGGCCGCATTTTCGATGGATGACGAAACGCTTGAGCCATGTGTGCTTATATTTTGGCGCACGTAATGAACCCCAGGTAGCCAATATCTCCGTAGCCGTTGACTACGGCGCCCCTCATAATCACATCATGGTTCTCGCACGTTAAACGCCAATAATTATTATACTAGTGTTTCCAATTATAGAAATGCTAAGTTCGGTTTTAGTGGATGTCATGCTTTAGCAAAGTGATTGCGGATAATAGAGGTTGGTATTTTACGTCGCAAAGCCAAGATGTGGTTGTCAGAGACGCCGTAGTGGAGTGCTCCAGATATTCAACCACCCAGGTTTCTTCAACATGCATCTTAATCTAAGTACAAGGGTTGTCACTGCGTTTGTTTCTAGAAAGATACTTTTCTGAGCCGGCTAAGAACCAGTTGTAACTGTTAGTGACTACTCTACCTCGTGGATAATGGTAAAGAGTCGTATCAGCACCAGGCTGGATACTGACACAAGGCAAAAAGGAACGTGCATAGGCGCGCCGACGAGAGCCGGCCAGTGTGTTCAAAGGTATGGTCGAAGCTTTTTGCATGGTCTGGTACAGACCATGCAAAACGAGGTGGCAATTTTCTGCTTTCCAAAAACCCCAATTGCTTACAGTCAAGCCGATTGCAAGAATGCCGTATTGAAAGGTGGAAACGCGGACGCCGCTTCACAGTGATCTTACTAGTCCCCAGAAAGGACAGGAATATTGATTTCTAAGAACAAAGTCACTGGACAAGGCGCTGAAATGACAACTGGAGGGTTTACTACAAACCAGACGCAATAAGTTCACATAGCTAACCCTGCGCTATTAGCAATTTTATTTCTTTTTATTTTCACTGCGTCGCTATTATATCTATCCTTAATAGCTTATTATTTGTATTGTTTTTACTTCGATGTAACTGTTAATATCTTACGCATTCTCAAATGCAAAGCTCCCCTCTGTAATTCCTTCGGGTCCTTCAGGGTACTATTAAATAAATAAATGATTGAGGAGCCTATTTTCAGCGGGTAAATGGGGCAGCGGAGGTTGCCATAACGTACTGTTTTTTTTTTTTTTTTTTACAGAATAACAGACTGATGGGCAACTGGTGTGGATTCATAATGACATTTAGTGATTCATGAAACATATGAGAAATGCGCTAATTTGTCTCCCATGAGGGTACACTGCTCAGCGACTTATGATCGAAAGCCAGTGCGACAACGAATACAAAATGAGTGAGATGAAGGCAGGACATGCGCTTTTTTTCTTTGCTTCTTCAAAGGCTACATTCTTGAAAGATGCAGGGAGGGGGGGTAAGGGATGGAGAGCAGTGCTCGAGTCTCAAATATTTATGAGACCGCTCCTTATCTTCATACCAGCGCATACTCCCTCCCCCCCCCCCTCTATCTTTCCCATTGAAGTTCTGAAACAAACTTTTGAAGGCTAGACAATATGTGGGATAGATTTGTGTATGCACACGCGCATCATCTACGACATATCAACAGATAATATAGCCTAGGACGTACTTAAAATCGATTTTAAAGTTCCTATCGCCCTACTGCAGCGAAACGTGCCTTCGTTTATTGTGTAAACAACCAACCACCCGCTGCGCCACGAGTTTAAATGTAAAACTCCAACCAAAATCACCAATCGTCGCCACAGCAGCGGATAGAAGAAAGGAAGACAATAATTCGTGACCTCTGCACCAACGGCTACACAAAGGCGTTTATTCGCAGAGCCCTCCATAAGAGAAAAGACGGGGGAAATGTGACACCAACGGCACCGCAACGACGCCGCGTGTCGATCCCCTGCATTGCGGGCGCCACCGAAGCAATAGGCCGTATACTAAGAAAGGCAGGGGTCGACGTTTCCCACAAGCCATCCACCACCATCGGCAGTTTCTTCCTTCGTCCCAAAGACAGCGCATCTGCGGAAGAAGGGCAGCGCGTCGTGTACAGGATCACATGCGCCGACTGCCCCGCTTCCTACAGTGAGGAAACCAAGAACTTCCATGAAAGAATGCGGCAGCACAAGAATGACCTCCGTCACTTGAACAGCGGACGGAGCGAAGTGACAGAGCACTGCTAGCGGTTTGACCACAATACCAGTCCCGACGGCGCGGTGATTTTGGAAAAAGAAAGGAACCTTCGCCGGCGGCCCCTCCTCGATTCCTGGTACATTAAGCAGACAGCGGGAAACATCAACCACACCACGGGGGCACTGCCCTCCCTCTACTGCCAGGGCTTGCGACGACTCACGGCAAACAATCCCGCCTGGCAAGAAGGCGTTGCACATCTCGGGCCTTCTCACCCCTGAACAAGAAGCCGATCATGCTTCGAAACGTCGCGGTTTCTTAAAATAAATTTTGGCTGGAGTTTTCTCTTTTCTCCAGTTTTCTGTTGCCCCAACCAGACAGACTTCTGCCGAATGTTCACTTTTGAAAGAATAGAGATATTTGTGTTGCAGGCCCCAAGCCTAGAGTGTCGAGCTCGTTGCTTCGTTTTGTACTTTCCTTGCATTCCTTGGGGGGTATTAGGAGCTCGAAAGCAAGATGCGAGAAACGAGCCTGGGAAACGCCCGGTGCCATGAAACTTTTTGCCGTGTGGCTTGGACTAACACAATGACGGCTGAGGGACCACCGAAAGTGCTTCGGCGCGTCAACGCTGTCTATGAATGGAAAGGTGTTTGAATAGGAAAGAAAAGAAAAAAAATACGAGAAAAAAAAACGGGTTTTGCTTGAGTCGGCAAGGACCGTACTGCAGGCGAGCTGGGAAAATATGGCAGCAATATCTCCCACAGAGAGTCTAGAATTCGAAGAGGTCATTAAAGTTTAAGAATTGCCGAAAGGTAACAGAATTCTTTGACCACATTACAGCCCGAATAAATTTGTTTTTGCAAGTGATGAAGCGTCGCGTATGGCATGAATGGTGCGTTTCTACCCCCTTCCTCCTTGAAATACGGTCGCTACAACTTTCGAGGTACCACGGGGGCAAGCTTTATCTAGCCACTTTAAATAACGCAGCCGCTGTTTAATTGGTAGCGAATGACATGACGAAAGCCGCTTTTTTCAAGCTTTTAACAAAGCTTGAAATTCGGTGAGATGGTGCATAGCTCCTGGGAAATTTTTTAGCGCGAAACAATGCATTGACAAGGCATTCAAAAGCGCCCGTCCAGTCTCTCTCGTACTTGTGAATGTCTTGTTTGGCGCTCAAAAATTTCCCAATTGCCACATTTATTCATGGAAAAACCGAAGCGGCATCTAAAGACACAAGCGGTTCAATGCAACAGAGAGCGAAGGGGTGCTCTATGCTCGCGAATCGTGCTGCTTTGTCGTATTTGAATCCACATGAATGATGAAGCTCGAACATTGCACTCATTCTCCGTTGATTAGGTACACAATTGTAGATCAAAATCAATGTGGATCACAATATCGCTTAATAAAAGTGGCCTGGACTTGTACATGTGTCAGAACATGCTGCACATCCCACTTACGCCCTCGTATATGAGGGCATGGACAGCTTGATAATTTGAAAAAAAAAATTCTAGGGCTTTACAAGACGGTACATCTATACGATTACAAGGCACGCCATAAAAGGAGGCTATAAATATTTGTAACCATAGGTCGGCAAAATAAATGGAGCCCACGCAGACTCACTCAATAAACGTTTTTCGCTAAGCACTCACTAGGACCCAGACTAACCGAAATTCTGCTTAAGCGAACTCACTCGGACTCAGACTCACCAAAATTTTGCTGAAGCAGACTCACTCGGACTCAGACTCACGAAATTTCTCTCCAACCAAACTCACTCGGACTCAGACTCACCGGTGTTTTCGTCATCCAGACTCACTCGGACTCAGACTCACAAAAATTTTCCTCAAGGAGACTCACTCCCACTCAGACTCATCTAAGTATAACTCAGCCGGACTCACTCGGACTCAGACTCACCAAAGTATAACTCAGCCGGACTCACTCGAACTCAGACTCATCAAAATTTTCTTCAAGCGGACTCACTCGGACTCAGACTCACCTAAGTATAATTCAGCCGGACTCACTCAGATTCAGACTCACGCCTCAATCTGAGTCTGAGTGAGTCTGAGTGAGTCGACTCATGAGTGAGTTT